>CABFWB010001930.1:87893-107112 GCA_902151455.1 Timema bartmani | reverse complement strand
TATTTTTCCTTAAATCTCTTAGGAGAAATGTTTGCATAGCAATGATCTATCTCCATTTTAGACTCAATAGTCAATATTAACATTTTTTATTGGTCAAAATGTATAAATGAATAATTAAATATCAATGCGATGACTTGAAGATCTGCAACACCTTATAAAATGTTAAAATTTTAACCAGAAATCGAAATTTTAATACGAAGTGTTGACTCTTGTGGAAGACATTAAACAGTTTGAAATGCTCTTAGGTGGACAAAGATGCGCCTCTTTTCTCATTGATTCTATATCATTGTATATTATTTTATGCGTGTTCTTATGTGGAATGGTGATGATACAATGTACATTATTCCGTTCAGAAATCTTATGAGTTTATAGAAAGAGAGAGAAAGTCTGTGCGGTGCACCGTACAATTTATTTATTAGATTTTATTTTTACATTTTTTTAAAATTTTAGCCTATTTACCCTTTTCCTCCCCTTTTTATATTAACCATCCGGCTTAGATCCAAATAAATATTTAAGGGTAAAAAGTTAAAAGTTAAAATAGTTGTAAAAAGAGTAAAAAGTGTGTATGGTATAAACGGTGTAGCGTAAAACGGTTGTAAGGTATACATGGAAAAGGGCAAAGTGTAAAAATTGTAATAAGGATAAAGCGTAAACAGGTTTACAGGTAAAACACATACTAACACATACAATCTATTTAGGGCCACTGCACACTAGGCAACCTGGTCGTGCAACCAGGGCTCCCGGCCAGTCGGTCACGGCGATACCGGACGGCGTATAGGCGTTCGCCGCGACCGGATGTTTAAACATGATTAGATGTGAGGCAGTTAAAACAAAAGCAACCAGTTGTCTCCCGACATCACTCGTGATAAGTTTGTAAGTGTTGTCCGTGCAGTTAGTGTGGCTTTCGATCATATAATTATATTTTGGAATGCAAGCAAGAGTTCATCAAAAGAATTTACACACATATAAGTGTATTTAAATAATTTTTCTTCATATTTCCTAAGATCGTGATAAAATATTTCCAACAATGCCTTCTCATCGAACGTTTGTAACATAGGATGCATCCAGAATTTCTTATTCCTTCTGTTTAGATGTTTTCTCAATGAGTACCAAAATGCTCCTACTTTCTCTGCGTTCATATTCTGAGTGAGGGGGGAAGAATATGAAAAAATTGTTGACGTGGTCTGGACACTACACGTGGCCTGGACATTACACGTGGTCTGGACATTACACGTGTTCTGGACACTACACGTGTTCTGAACACTACACGTGTTCTGGACACTACACGTGGTCTGGACTCTACACGTGTTCTGGACACTACACGTGATCTGGACACTTCACGTGGTCTGGACACTACACGTGTTCTGGACACTACACGTAGTCTGGACACTACACGTGGTCTGGACACTACACGTGTTCTGGACACTACACGTGGTCTGGACACTACACGTGGTCTGGACACTACACGTTTTCTGGACACTACACGTGTTCTGGACACTACACGTGTTCTGGACACTACACGTGGTTTGGACACTACACGTGTTCTGGAGACTACACGTGTTCTGGAGACTACACGTGGTCTGGACACTACACATGGTCTGGACACTACACGTGTTCTGGAGACTACACGTGGTCTGGACACTACACGTGGTCTGGACACTACACGTGTTCTGGAGACTACACGTGTTCTGGACACTACACGTGTTCTGGAGACTACACGTGTTCTGGACACTACACGTGGTCTGGACACTACACTACACGTGGTCGCGGAGAAAGTCATGGCATCTTTTGGCCACGGTCGCTTGGTCAGATGGCCTTGTGCGCAGGGCCTTTATTAGAAATAAATCACATTTAACAGTTGATGTATTATGGTGACATGAGAAGAAGAGTTTGTTGTAGATACCCAACTCTTCTTGTTCCTTCTTCATGGCAGCCAACCTTTCATTGCTTCCAAACAACATTCCAAATTGTAGGCCATTTATAACTAAACCCTTCTCGCAGCGTTAATATTTCTTATTTTTTCAGTTCTTAATTAATTACAAATATTATAATCTAAATCTTAAAATCTTGTCTTCTAGGTGCACATGTGCAATTTGTCAAAGAGCTCCTTAAATATATTTCTAATATATAAGTAAATATATCTATTTCTGATCTATAAACAATTATATATATATAATCTATAAGCAAATATAAATATATATTTGCTTATAGATAATAAATATATTGATGGAGCTCTTTGATAAATTTAAATTGATTACCATGCTCTTTGGTGAATAGAGATGTTTGTCTTTTCTCAATGTTTTAATAAAGTGTATATTTAATTTAAGCTCAAGGGTGGAGTGTTTCTGCAACAGTGTATACATATGATTAAAGATAAGAAATTATATGTTTTATAAAAATACATTCCAAATAAAAGATGTTAGTTCCGAATAGTACTACAACTTTACAATGATTAGTTATCTCGTATATCAGATAGTTACGAAGCTAGGATCAAAATTGGAAATTTATGCTTATGTGAGTTAGCGTTAAAGTCAATTTTATTGGAAAATGTGAGCTTCCATTTTGTTTGTATTGTTAAACAGTACTTAGATACTAAATGTAATCAAAATTTTTATAGCGGATTTGGATAAAATCGATTTTTTTTCTCTCCTTGCCCTTTTGTAAACTACCCTTAATTTTGGGGTTGGCCATCAAATTCCTAAAACAGCTCAGGGGAGCCCTACTCTAGAGTCTAGATAAAAAGTTTCAGTAAATCGGTAAAACGTTTAAGGCTCTAGGCCGAGATACAGACACACAAACAGACGGCATCGTGAAAACAACTTTTTCTGTTTCAGGTTTTTTTTATCAAAATCACGAGTTCGAAATTTTTACGATCATAATAGGCCTCTCCAAGGGGTCAAGAGAAATTAAACCCCCCCCTCAGATTACCTGGACATATAAGTCCACGTGTACACTGCTGTGGTTTTCTGATTTAATACATATACGTATTGATTAAATATGACTGGTTAAATTAGTTTTATGGATGAATGAAACAGCTTTATTATTTAGTTGGTAATGTTAGAAATTTTCTAAGCACAAAAACACACATTTACATTAATAAAATAAAGATTAAAACTATCATCGGGAATAGAGGGTGAATCAATAGTAAAGCTCCCGAGATCTAATGTGGTTTCGAGAAGTCTATCTTAAGCATTTTTATTTTCTGTACATATACAAGGAATCGTAGGACAAGCGTTTGACGGTATCTACAAGTAATTTATAAGAGAAGAAAAGATTTTATTGGCTTGTATATGTTTAGCTCACAAGGTAGTACAAGCATTGGCCAGCCTATATATTTACTGTAACTTAGCCTAGAAGGAAATACAGGCGTTGATCGGCCTATATAGGTAGCTTACATGGGATAACAAGCGTTGATCGGCCTGTATAGTTTACTCCACAAGCAACATTAAAGACTTTATAGCTCACTTATAAGAGTGAAAAAGCATATATTACCCCAAATATATCTTCCTCTAGCCTAATTACTCATGTGACAAAAATATTCTTCACCTTTTTGTTACCGACACATCAAATATTTCTGTTTTCGAGGGATTTTATTTGAACAGACTATACATCAATGAATTATAGTACTCAAATCACGAAAAAAACTTATTGATTGATTTCTGTTATTGGAATAATATAATCCCTGGCGGGACATCTATTGACGAATTTGCTGTTAAAATATCATTAATTAATCTACTCACAATGAGCTAATATAATTGAAACACATGGAAATAACTTTAACCGACTTTGGATTAAAATACATTTACACATTTTAAACTTCCATTTTAATTATTATTTTAATTATATAATTATAACCTGAGCTTACAATCATTCATACCAACCGCATTCAATCACAATAATGGGTCGGGAATGAGAAAGGTACGATATAAAGGAAATCTAACAACTTTCGCATGGAGGAATAGTGATAAACAATGTTGGTAGATACCTCAGTTTACATATCCAGGATTAAAACACCAATATTTCCATAAGACTATTTGAGTTTGACGTTTAATCCAGGTGGTTGCCTTTGCAGGTGCAATCAATTTATAAATTAAATTATATATAAAGTAGACTTTAAGTACTTTTTTAACTTAGGGTTCCACGGTAAACTTAAAAGTGAATAAATTATGGGAAATATATATTTAAAAATTATTAAATAACATACTATTCATAAAAAAAATATGTTGTTGTTAATGGTCTTTAATCAATCTCGAGCAGAATACCTGGAATTATATTCGACGTCTCAACTATCTAAACAATGTATATCTTTAGTGAGGATTGTAAAATATATATAATTTCATCTAAAATACAGGACATAAACCTAAAGTTTGAATCAACAATAATTGAGTTGATTGCTCGTTTCGTTTCTAAAGTCAATATTTACATTCTTTATGCTATGATCAAAACTTATCAAAATATATTTATTTGTTAGTAATGGTCTTTTTTTATCCTTTCTCCACGTCTTACTGTAAAATGTCTTCACTAATTTTTGAAACGGTAAGAAAAAGAATACGTAGTAGCACAGCTATCGTGCTGTTACTAGCGGTGATACACGGAACTAAGGGCCTTTTCACATGAGAGTTTCCTGGTCGCGTGTTTCTACTAACGCGCGTCGGGTCTACCCCGCGTTTTGATTATTGAGTCTTTTCACACTAGCGATTTCTACCGCGCGGCTTGCCGGAGTATAAAATGAATCACCAATTATAAACAAAACTGAGAATCTCCAGCACAGCGCAGTCAGTAGCCTATTAGCGTGTCCACGCAATAGAGGTTAATAGAAACCAAGCAATGCTAGCGTATATATTACACTGAAGGATACAACAAAGAAAAACCAAACAAAGGTGTATTTGAGTTCACCCACTAAATAGTGTGAAATTGATTTAGGGTGCGTTTCACTTGCTATTTAATAAATTAAGTTAGCATCCACCTACATTTTTGCGTTTCCACAAAACTGGTCGTGTATTAAATTCTCAAATCAAAGTCTTGGAGTGGTATGCAAGAACGTTAGTGAATGTTTAGTGCACCGAAAATGTGGTCCATAGCACCCTATTGCTCCCCATTTTAATCTATGAAGACGCAAGCAAACCCACACTTGTGTCCACTAAGGGCCAGTTTCATAGTCAGATTTAGTACGCCTCAAGTGCGGCGCTTTACTAAATACAAGACGTCACCTACCTGAAATTGAATGGAATGGGCCAGTTTCATATGCGAAACTGGCCCATTCCATTTTGGTCTAGGTAGGTGTCGTTCTGTATTTAGTAAAGCGCCGCACTTGAGGCGTACTAAATCTGACTATGAAACTGGCCCTAAGTATCCACATAGTCAAGTTCTTGGATTAGGCCCCTAGTATCCATTTCCCGGCCTCTAGCCCCCGAGGGCTGGGGTGAGGAGAAATAGGATGAAGTGTCAGACAGCATTGCACCAGGAGAGCAAAGATACAACTGAAAACGCGCGGTAGCTACCGTCCATGTGAAAGTTTTCCTTAGCTTTCTTTGCTGTTGAGCAATGCCGCCACCGCCAACCGCCGAGTAAACGTCGAGGAAAGAGCGTTGGAATCAAGCCATCGTGCGTTAGACCAATCGTGCGTTGACCACGTGAAAGGACTCACTTAGACCAATGTAACTTGATCAATCGCGTGGTAAGAGCGGACGTGACGGCTAGGAAACGCTCGTGTGAAACGGCACTAATAATTACGTTATGATGTTCCACAGAGAGCTATGTTCTCTTAGTGCCGTTTCACACGAGAGTGTCAGCGAGTACCACACGTTGGGTCAATATACATTGAATGTAGCTGAATAGTCTAGCTATGCGCTGTCGCCTTGATACGTGCACTTGAGAGTTGCATTGGCAATCACGTGACCAAGTGTAGATCTGTCCTAATAGTCATGAAGGTCACCGATGCACCCCACACACGCCCTTGAGATCAAGGATGAAAGTGATATGTCGTCGATACGCTGTCGGTGCGGTTTTTGATCGGCAATCGTTTTACTTTACTCTTATCGTCTGCTAGAGCTAAATTAATTTGCTACCCTCCATTTTAAATAATACTGTGTTCAGTGGCGTATGGTGTGTGCTAATAATTTCTCGCCATCAAGTCTTGTGTAATTCAAATATTTACTATCAGAGCCTTATTTAAAAATAATAAAGAAAAGGGTTGGTTTCTTACATTTTATTGATTTGTAATCATTGCCATTAATAATAAAGGGATTTTATAAAAAAGTTGAATAATCACTCTACGTCTAGCCATTAATATTGCCAACATTATTAAATTGTTTCTCGGTATGATGTACGGTAAACAAACGTTGCAAAGATAACAAAACAATTTAAAATGCGTCAGTTTTCAACGAAAATGGGCCAATTTTAGTACACCGTATTAGTTTCATTAGGGCTAATAGATAGCGTAAAGTGCTACGGAGATTAAGTGCCCCGTGATTGTGCAACAATTAATATGATACGGGCCCGTGATGGGCGCCAATTAAAGTGCTACGGATTGATTGTCCCGCGATTAGCACCAATTCAAGTGATACGGAGATTTATATCATGATATTGCCCTGTGATTGAGCACCAATTATTGCGATATCAGGTTTTACGATAATGACGACGGGAGCATGCCTTACCCGCGCACTTGCACGCGGTTGATCTGATTTTTATTATAATAAAACAAATTAGACTTTCAATGTGGCACACGATTTATTAAGATGATTTCACCTTTGACACTGAAGATATGATATTAAATGAGAGAATTTTTGTTAATTTCATTATTTAAAATTTTACTGAGTACTCTATGGATTTAAGTTAGTGGCACTGTAGAATTATGCTACCGGCACTGTGTGTGTTCATACGCACAAACGGCTTATATATGACCTAATCCTTGCCTCTTCTACCCCTTGTCAACAGTGTCAAAACTAACTAATAGAAATACTCCTGGCGATGTGATGTTGTGAAGGCTGGCTTCCTATTGGGTAGAGGGAGCCAGGGAGTCATAAGATCTTTAGATACTACGGAGTTGATCTTGTAACAAAAAAAGGTTTGGAAGCGTTTTACATTGACATTATTTCTAAAGGCACGTAATTTTCCATGGATGAAGTATCAAAAGTAAATTTTACATACATTACTTTTAAGAAAAATACACTTTATCCATGACTTTTAAATATATGAGAGGGGTCTAAAACAGTATCATTACAAGCGTTTACATGGGTTCTTAGATCATTGCTAGAGAGCAGAACAACGGACCCAGGAATGTATAAAGAACGTTGCAATTCAAATAGTTTAATGCAGTCTTCGTTGGGGATTGAGTGAAAAGTATTAATTCATCAAGACTGCAACTCAAAGATTCTTGGACTATTCGGATTCAGATATTGTTTCAAGTGGGTCCTTTCATACGGTCCTTTCACACGGTGATTGGTCTAACACGTGACGGATTGATTCCAAAACTCTTTCTTCAAAGTTTTCTTGGCAGTTGGTGGTGGTGGCATTGCTCAGCTTCAAAGAAAGATAAGGAAACCTTTCACATGGACTGTTGCTACCGCGCATTTTCAGTTGTAAGTTTTCTCTCTTGGTGCAAGGTTATGTCTGAGTCTTCGTCATCTTGCTCTTCACCCCAGCACTTGGTGAATGGAAGCTGAAAAATTTCTGCTGTAGTAACAGCTGCTCTAATGTTGGTATCACTTATTGAAAATCTGGGCGTATGGTAATCAGTAGCTCGTCAAACGATGAGATAGACATTCGAAAATAATTGAAATAAACTGAAACTTAAAATAAACTGAAAAAGACTTTCTCACTCTATTGTTTAAAAATGGAGATATTTACTCAAAATTCGTAATATAATATGCACTAGCGAACACGAGATAAAATTGTGCTATGCATTCATAAAAAAATATTTACTCGCGGTTTTAAATTTTATAATTCTATTTTTAAAAATTCACGTTTTCATTTGTATATTTGGACCAATAAAAAATATTGAGCTTGGGTCCCCAAGGGTCAACACTTCGTATTAAATTATGACTTCCGGTTAAAATTTTCGGCATTTTATTAGTGGATACACATCTTATTGATACTAAATTTCTCTTTTATAAATTTTGACCAATAAAATAGGTAATTATTAACTATTGAGTCTAAAATGAGAGAGAGAGAGATATCATTTCTGTACCAGGGGCGGATCCTTGAAGGGGACATGGATGGGCGTGCGCCCCTTTCAAGAAATTCATTACTAGTTTGTTTTATTGTCACGTGATACTATCTCACTAACCAGATTTCATTTTTTAAATGTTATTGGTAATATTATTAGGTGATTAATATACGAAGTTGAGCGCCTCTCAACTTATTGCACAAAACTTGTTTAGGCTTAAATATATTTTATCATTTTTATTATTACTATTTCAATGATTAATAATAAATTAGAATCTTTAAAATAATTTATTTTTAAATAACGTGCTTTAAACAAAATCTTTTAATAATACCACGCACATAACATGTTAGTATGGCTTAATGGGAAAATTTAGATTTAGAATGAGACATAACTGGCTAAACTATAGAGTGGAGTTAAAGTTCGATTGTTCTAAACATGAATAACTACATATATTTTGCCTAAATAATTGAATAGCTAAAAAACTATATATATAATAATAATTATAATGTTTAAACTTATTTCCCTCTAAACAATCAGTATTTGTTGATATTCTTATTATTTGATTATAATAAATTTCATTACTAATTGCAAATTTCGAGTTATACCCTTCATTAGAGAATTATTCTCTAGCTTAGCGCTGCACTGAAAAATTATTTAAAGATTCATTCTCATATTTTAAAGTATTTTTATGTCAAAATTTCTGGAAGTACCTCCACTCCCCCCGCACCGACCCGATCCCAATGTGAGCATCCACGTCCCACCCCCTCCCCCTTAAGAAAATCCTGGATTCACTCCTGTGCTGTACAAACATTTCCCCTAAGAGGTTTAAGGAAAAATAACATCAACTTCTTGAAAGACTAACTTATTTGCTTACTCTATGACATTAGAGAATTATTGCGTTTAAACATTTGATACTAAATTTCTCTTTTATAAATTTTGACCAATAAAATAGGTAATTATTAACTATTGAGTCTAAAATGAGAGAGAGAGAGATATCATTTCTGTACCAGGGGCGGATCCTTGAAGGGGACATGGATGGGCGTGCGCCCCTTTCAAGAAATTCATTACTAGTTTGTTTTATTGTCACGTGATACTATCTCACTAACCAGATTTCATTTTTTAAATGTTATTGGTAATATTATTAGGTGATTAATATACGAAGTTGAGCGCCTCTCAACTTATTGCACAAAACTTGTTTAGGCTTAAATATATTTTATCATTTTTATTATTACTATTTCAATGATTAATAATAAATTAGAATCTTTAAAATAATTTATTTTTAAATAACGTGCTTTAAACAAAATCTTTTAATAATACCACGCACATAACATGTTAGTATGGCTTAATGGGAAAATTTAGATTTAGAATGAGACATAACTGGCTAAACTATAGAGTGGAGTTAAAGTTCGATTGTTCTAAACATGAATAACTACATATATTTTGCCTAAATAATTGAATAGCTAAAAAACTATATATATAATAATAATTATAATGTTTAAACTTATTTCCCTCTAAACAATCAGTATTTGTTGATATTCTTATTATTTGATTATAATAAATTTCATTACTAATTGCAAATTTCGAGTTATACCCTTCATTAGAGAATTATTCTCTAGCTTAGCGCTGCACTGAAAAATTATTTAAAGATTCATTCTCATATTTTAAAGTATTTTTATGTCAAAATTTCTGGAAGTACCTCCACTCCCCCCGCACCGACCCGATCCCAATGTGAGCATCCACGTCCCACCCCCTCCCCCTTAAGAAAATCCTGGATTCACTCCTGTGCTGTACAAACATTTCCCCTAAGAGGTTTAAGGAAAAATAACATCAACTTCTTGAAAGACTAACTTATTTGCTTACTCTATGACATTAGAGAATTATTGCGTTTAAACATAAGTAGTATCTCTTTACAACTAGAGCTCACAAAATTTTATTAATATATTGGCCAATATCTTCGAAACTATTGGTTTTATAAAATATATTTCGAATTAAAGTTTTTATTTTTAATAGTACTAACATTTTACAAAGTTAAGTTTTTATTATCTTAAATAGTTGCAGAGATATATACATTTTTTCTTCTGTAAGGAACCCTAAAAACAATTTTCATGGGAAAATAAAAAAAGCCATTTTGCTTACAATCTTAATCAACGCCTAGATACGAATTTTAATTAAAATTGTTATAGCTGATTTTGAGAAAATTGAATTTTTCTCTTTTGACCCTTTAGTAAACTGCTACTAATTTTAGGGATAGACAGACACACAGACAAACGGCGCGGCGTTGCAAAAACACTTTTTAGGATCCGGGGGATCATGAAACGTCGACATCCATCAAAATCTCGAGTTCAATTTATTTGATGATCACAATACTTGCTCTACCTGTAAGGTAGCAAGAAAGTAAAATTATTGATAATGGGTCCTCAAGGGTAAAACTTCGTATTAAAATGTCGATTTCTGGTTTAAAATTTTCTACATATTATTATGTTTTGCACATCTTATGGTTATTGCATTGCTATTAAATTCATCATTTGTAAATTTTGACCAATAAAATAGGTAAATATTGACTATTGAATCTAAAATGATAGAGATAGATCATAGTTGTACAAACATTTCTCCTAAGAGGTTGAAAGAAATAGAACATACACTTTTTGAGAGACTTACATATTTCTTATTCCTACCTTATTTTACCATCGTCTTAACATTTATTATTCCATACATTTCAATTAGTTAAAATGTAGATAGTTTATTTTATTATACTCAAATAATTTTACACGTATATTTAGGTAATAAAAAAAAATTACATGTCGTGTTGTGCAGTACGTTTAAAATTACTAGCCATTTTAACATTAATATTACCCGCATCTGTGGTTACATGGTCTAAAGCATCACTCTTGCAGTAGACTTGACTGCCGATGACGGGGAGGTCGAGATTCAAATCTCAGTCAGGTGTAGGGTGTTTTTTCCTCAATTGTTTTCCACTCTCCCGCCACGCAAATGCGAGTATACTTCCTCTCAATATAGCCTTCATAATCCCTAAACCCACCATCTTAATTGCTACCTAAGATTATAACACGAACAGGTAGTAAAACGCGGTGCTAAAAATAACTTCAAGGTAATGACCAGTTTAATCGTAGGCGTAAGGATTAGGAGGATAATTTTTAGACGAACCTCGTGCGCTTTAGCAATAAATGAGGATGAAGGAAGCTCAAATACATAAAGCACACTGGCTACCTAAGTAGGTCAAGATTAGAACCACCACATCCCCGCCCTGGTAGCCTAGTATATTGCGAGCCTGACGTTTTAGACGCCGTACAGCTAGTTTTGTTCCCTGATAGCTTATCTTAAAGACATGGCTTAGCCATGAATCATGTCAAACTACATTATTGAGAAAACCGTAAAAATCAACGTTACATAATAATTACGTGGCCGTTATAAACTTTTCTTTATAAAACTTAACGACGCAGTTACAAAATTATTCCAGCCCTCATTATGTATTTTTATCTTAGCAGGTTTTGGCAGTGATATCTTTATGAGCTCAGACGTTCGTTGCGTGCGAGCTACTAATTATTAGTAAGGGGAGTGGTTTTACACTGACATTGACAAATGGTCGATAAAAATAGATATTGTGTAAGTAGTTCGGAATAAAACTGTTAGAAAACACTATTTTATAAAGTTAAATTTGTAGGGTAACTTAACCAGGATCTGAGTTAAACATTATTTTGTTCAAAGTTCCAAACATCATAGGTATGGTGTGTTCCCTGAAACGAGAAACAAATGCATTTTCATAGTTTCATATTTTCTACTTCTTTCCGTCTTAGCTACATGGAATTTAATTATGTTAGTCGAAAATTAGTAAGGTGGAGGCACTTTAACATCATCATGTAGCGAGCGCTACTGTATAAAGGGGCCATCCTAGTCTGTTTACTGTTTATAAGTAAATGCTGGGGTAATTGTATGAATGAAGAAATAAATGTAATAATGGATGGAGGTAATCTAACGATTATATTTGAAATTTAAGACAGTCATTTTATATTCTATATTGTTATTATAAGTGTGTTTAGTTTAATTGGTTAAGTGTAAGACAAGGCAAACTAGACTTAGCTTCACCAAAATGTTGAATAATAAAGACAATAAATAAATAGTCAGCACACATAGTGCTCAGATCGCAAACCTGACATCCTTAACATAAATAATTTAGCATAAGTTTTTCCTCATGAACCCGAGGAATTTGAACTCAACATATTTATGTTTGTACTTGTCTGTCTTATCTATCTGTATGTTTAGCTATCCATAAATAATAATACTCTCTAGAATCATTTATATTCAGGATTTAAAATGGATTTTAATAGGTATTAATTCTGAATCCCTCCTTTAGTAACACAAAACATCCCTATGAAATAAAGGCATTCATTCTTGGTGAGANGGTGTTACATGGGGGAAGGGGGACTAAAAAGGTAGGAAAAAAGCGTTACATGGTTTATGGAGGACCCCTTATTACGACAAACAACTGCAAAGTTCCAGCTATAAATTGTTATTTTAGGAGCCGAGAGATTTATTATGAATGAACTTTAGTCACGTGGTATAACACCATCAACAAAGGGTTACGTTTAAGTAAAATCGCAGATCAAAAGCTGTGGTGATGTTTTAATTTACTCACATATTTCTTAAACTAATGGTAATCAATTTATAATTGTTTAAAAATTGTATTTATTTGTATTTCATATTAAAAACTCAGTTTTCTTAGTAACAAGTCACAAAAATTTTTATATAAATTCAAATATGTCTGAGATATTTTATGTTTTGGAATAGAAACATTTTTGAATGAGTAATTGGTGAGAAAAAATAAGCATTTTGACAGCGTCATATTAGTAAGAAAGGCTAAGCCTCTCAAATTTCTTGTGAATATAAAGTGATGTATTGCCCCACATAGAGACAATATGTATTCCCAATAAAAGTTTACGGATTTTATTATGTAAAAATAAAAACACTATTTAACTGGACATGATATCCGACTTATAGAAGATTTATTTTTTAAAAACAATACTTTTTTCTTTGATGATAATGTATTTTCTTTTAAATTGTGATATGAGACCATTTTCAAAGTATTATATAACACTTACTTTTATTAACTGAACACTAACAATATTTAATAAAAAACAATTCAACTTATAAAAAGCAGCTCTAAAATCACACAAATATAAGGTTGCTACCACAAAGTTGATTGTACCAATTTTTTCTTTCTCACATCAACAGAAAGTATTGTAATCGCGACAAAAATTGATCTCGAAATTATGATGAATATTTACGTTTTTATGTGAACCAGAACCCAAAAAGATTATATTTTACCGTTCTCTATATCTCCATGTTTGTCATCCTGTTGGTCCTGGACACAAATCCAAAACGGTTTGATAAATTTTGTTCAAAGTTGTTATTTAGATTCTATAGGGCTATACGCCAGGAAGCTTTTTTTTTTATTTCAACTCTAGAAGTAGTTTACAAATGAGTGATATTTTTACATTTCTATATTATATATAATAGCTATAACGTAACTACGTTACGTACATGGTAATTTAATCCAAAGTTTCCGGGTTCGATTCTCGTCTCCAGGTGTCATTTTTCAATTTTAAAATAATATGAAATATGTATAAGTGGATATAACAGTAATTAAAAAAAATAATGGCTTTGATATTTAATCCATTATAATTATTTTGTTTAAAATGAATATAGATTCCAAATATTTAAAAAATGGATCTGACGATTTTGTTTAAAATGTTAATCTGGGGATTTTATGGTGTGACCAATAACATTGTATACTTGTTGTTGGGGTAGAAACATGTTAATGATTAGTTTATTGATTACTGATTTCTAACAATCTTGAAATATTTAAAAAAAATTGCTCCAATATTTGGTTCAAAATGGGTAGACTATTTGGTCATTTCTTTTAGAATATAAATATTGTATATATTAGTATTTAATAATATCATTCATTTTATAGTTGTTTACTCATGACTTGACTGATTTTTACCTTCTCAAATCAAGAGAAATTATTATGAATTTAAAATGTTCAACATTGATAAGCCTATTATGATGAATTTTTACGTTTTATGTGTGTCCGAACAAAAAAAAATTGGATATTACAACTTTGTTTGTCCATTCCTGGTCACGGATCCAAAACGGTTTGATGAATTTTGTTAAAAATAATTAGATTTAGATTTTATAGGGCTATATCTCTGGAGATTTTCATGATTTTGATTCCAGACCTCAAATATAGAATAGTTTACTGACGAGTGATTTTTGAAAGATTTAAATTTTAAATCATTTAAAAATGGTTCTAGGGTTAATGTTTAACATGTGCATATTTGTGTTTTGGGATAAAAATCGTCCAAATGTAGTTTACTGTTGACTTATTTTACAAAAAATTGAAAATTATATTTACAAAAAATTGGCGCTAGTGATTTGGTTCATAATAGGTACATAAGTTTCTTACACGTTAAATAGTTATATAATATGTATTTGTTTTTTTTAAAAAATGCTTTTTAAAGTACTTATGACTGTTTTGCATAAAATTTCTTTTGATTTTCAAAATAGCTCTAGCTATTTTGTTAAAAATTAATATCAGGGGAATACTTTGCACGATAAATTATAAAGTATCTTTATTTTTTAAATAAGTTAATTTCATGGTAGTTTATCTACTACAAATAATAGAAAAATTAATTTTTTTAATTTACCTTGATAATTTAGTTCAAGATGGGGTACCTGGGAACAGTTTTTCATTATAAATATGAATGCGGTTTTATTTCTACAAATTACGAATAATTTACTAGAAGTTTACAAATATCTTCAGACGAAGTTGGCGTCACCCGCCTACACGCTCGAGAGTGGATGTGTCCTCGCCCGATACCATTTTCAGACGGTGTGGGTAAAACTGTCATTTGCACTTTGTTCTATCCAGTTTGGATTGCGCGACTGTTCAGTACTATACTTATTTTTATCTGCTCTTGACAAACTCTCAAAGTCTGGGTTCAATTTCATGCAAATTTCTCTCCAAGCTTCTATTGTGCAAGTTTGGAATTTGTAACCTAATCTTGCCAAGACTTGTCTCACAGAACTTGTATTTCTTGGATCTTGGACTAATCATATTGGGGTACATATCTGCATTCGTATTGCACAACAAAACTTTGAGAAAGCAAATGAAACAAAAAGAGAGACACCTTCTGAAATTCAACGGGCGAATGAAGGATTTGATAAAGGAGGGCCAAGCGGTGCGCGGGCTTTTTCCGCTGCATGTGAATAATCTTGTCCTATTCCTTGTGTGTGCGAGCGAGCCAATGAGGGGCCGCGTTGCATTTCATCCGCTTGCGGCTGACGTCAGCCTCCCGCCTCGTGTGACAACCGGCCCTGTGGTGTAGCGGTCAGTGCACCTTGCTATGAGTCTAGGGGTCCCGGGTTCGATTCCCAGCTGGTGCCACGTATATTCTTACCTTAAGTGGAATGATCCCAACGGCCACCAAGGTATGGTAGATTAGGCTTAAGTTGGGTCAAGATTCACCTCAGCTCCACAACCCCATAATGACAATATCACATGATCTCATTGCGGGTACGACGTGTAGACAACCTCATATGCTGTACTCTGGACAACGCTCTGAGAGGCTAATAGTCTACATACAGGCGACCGAATCTGAATACCATCCATATCCCTCCCAATAATATATTCCATAGGATATAAAAAAAACACTTAAAACAGAGGTCAGTAATTTTAAACAGGCCCGCGCTTGGACACGAAAGTGGCCGACACCAGCTCCGTCCGGAAGGGTCTAATTCACCAATAACCAGAGAACATAAAGTTGTAGTAATAATAATATTTATTCACAATTTCCCACCAATTAATAATTCAGGCATTTATTCTGAGTTACCCAGTTCGGTGGGCGAATGTACTAAGGCGTCACTCTTGCAATAAATTTAACTGCAAATAACGAGAAGATCAAGGTTCAAACCAAGTTAGGGTACACTGAGCTTTATTTTTATACATTATTTTACACTCCCCCAATACGCCAATGTGGGTACACTTTACTTAAACTCAACCTTCCTCTTCCCTAACACATTAACTTAATTATCAGATGTCCGTGTAAACCGGACGGAAAGTGAGACACAATTATAAAAAAAAACTTAGGTGTTTAAAACAAAAGAGTAATCCCCCCCTCACGCCATGTGTGTGTATTTTCCCATTCAAATTCTTACTTGGATCTCTTCCCAATTATCTCTCCAATAAATGTCTCAAACTAATCAGCCAGCAGTATGCTGCCGTAGATTACAAATTCCGTCAAAGTATATTTTAGAATGATTAATCAGTCTCATTAAAGGTGCAGGCATCAGAATACAGAGTGGTCAATTAGCGTCAATTACGTTTAATTGCTCAAATACACTTTGATAAATTAATGGTTTCACGCACGTCATGGCATCCCCACGCATGAGATTCAATCAATTTAGCTGCTCAGGCCTTTTGGGGGTCAACGTTGAAATAAACTACCCATAGCACGTGTGCACAGAGAAAAAAAAAAGTCCAACTCAAATATTATATCATTTCTCATCACAGGATATACTAATTCAACTAAATCATACGTAAATTAATTGATCCGATTAAAAATACAGAGAAAATATTTCCTAAACCACACCGGAAATAGCTGCACTGTACATATATTTGGTCGAATATAACAAAAGGCATGGAATGTGGTATTTTATAACTTCGTTAACAATGGTTCGTAAATAATTAAATATATAAATCAAATATTCATAAAATTGAATTGACTTTCGGTAATGCTTGTTTAATTAAAGAACATAGATTGTCCTCTGTACACACGATAACATGATGAATAAAATAAACAAATGCAAACAATCTAGATATTGTTTTTCAACTTCTTTAATCTAATACAATAAAATATTATTTTTATGGTTTGTCAAACTGTTGTAAGAATCCTATCATACATACGATCATTTTTACAAACTCATCAGTAAAATAATGTTATTTTTCAAAGTTTTACCAATCTCGTAATTTTATGATATTACTGTTTTAACAAAATAAAATTAATTTAAACTGGAGAAAACATTTAAAGGGGCTACAACCTGTATGGTAGCCAACCTCCAAACTGAACAATTTTGATTGTTTTAAAAACTTGTTGAAGTAATAAAATAATAAAAAATAAAAAATATTTACTGTCACTAAGAGCAATACAAAATTAAAGTAACGATAATTCGGTAAATTAACAAAGCTTAACACCCACATCGGAAATCACGTGGTATATCTAGTAATATTAGCCAGTGCCGTGGATAACTTTTCTTAAATTGTTTATCACCCTCATTTTACGTAAATACGGGTGGATTTATTCCAAACTATACCTTCCTCAACCTTAACCACTAGCATTAATAAAATATTTGTAGTCTTTAGGTCTACGGTGAAACGTAGAAAAAAAAACTATTAAATGCTTAGCATAGATAATATTGCTATTAACAAACAAATTGTCAATCTTGGGGGTCTTGAGGTAAAGTGCTCCCTTCAGGACCCGATGATCGTGGGTTCAAAATAAGCCAGGGTTTGAGGGTTTACTTGAGCAATAAAAATCCGTAGCACAATTTCCTTCAAAGGGTAAGTAAAGCCGTTAGTCCCATGTCGATTGTGTTATGTTTTAAAATAACTCTGGAAGGTAAGGGCTATGTAAAAACCTTAACCAGCAAAATTAGTAGAGTATTCTTCTCCTGCTCATATTAATAATCTTGAATTGATATAAGTCCGTTCAGAAAGTACACGTTAAATAGCTCAAATAAATAAAAACATAATTATTTATTTAATAAATTTATTAATTAATGTTACGGTGCATCTCATATATCTTCTATCTTATATTAAAATAGGGAAATTTACTAAAAAATAATCATATTTTGTCAATAGAAATAATATACATTGTTGCAGAAAAACTATCTCAAAGAACATACATGTAATAATATAAATTGTTACAGAAACATTGAGAAAATAATAATATCTCTGTTCAACAAAGAGCATAACAATCAATCTCATAATATCTTTAAAAACTATAAAAAATATATATTTTATTATAGCTCAGAAACTATTAGTATTGTAAAAGTATATTCCAAATAAAAAATGTAATTTCTAAAACTACCACAATTTTTCAATGATAAGCTATTTAGTATCTCAAATTAGATGCTGTAATATGATAAAAATTGTAAATTTATGCTTACTCAAGGCAACCCCAAAGCAATTTTCACGGGAAAATGAGGGTTTCCATTTTGTATAGTAATCTTTAGCAATGCCTGGATACAAAATGTATACCAATCTTTATATCGGATTTTGAAAAAATCGATTATTTCGATCTTTTTCTTCGGTAAACTACCCTTAATTTTATGGTTAGATATCTTATTTCAAAAAACTCATCGGGAGAGAGCTTTTGAAGACCCTTTATATCAAGTTCTAGCCCTATGGATAAATGGCTTAGGCTCTAGGCCGAAATACAGACACACAGACAAGTGGCGTTGCGAAAACAACTTTTTTGGTTCGATGGGGGGATTGGAGCGTCGACATTTATCAAACTCTAAAGCTAGTTTATTTGACGATCACAATACTTATTTCTCCGAGAAGTTGATCGATAGTAAGTACATACAACTAGGAAGTTTGCACTTATTTAATGGGTGAAACATCTACGTTCAACGTATTAAAACAAAAGGCTGTAATTATAGAGTTTTAAATGCGGTGCTGGTCCCAAAGGTACCCAGTATCTTAAAAAATATGTTTTATTATTTATAAAAAAATATTGTGTATAAATTTAGAGTGTATTCAGAAACCAAATCATTGGTCATTTTCTCCAAAATATAAAGAAAATCCACTGTATCATTGATTTCCAAATCAATATTGAATGCTCACAGTTGATTAGGCTATTCATATTTTCATTTCCCTCTCTAGCTCTTTAGCTATACCCGCTGACTTACGCAAAGAAAGTAAGTAGCGATTAGGAAGTATAACTAGCAAACCTAATAAAGAAACTCCTCTAC
>CABFWB010001930.1:32484-87752 GCA_902151455.1 Timema bartmani | reverse complement strand
TGTAACAACACGCATGCTTGCTTCGTTGCGATAACGTATGACTTTAATCTTACCCGCTCCCACACTCTTTGCCGGCAATATTGGCCTGATCCTCTCTCGCATAGCGTCGCATTTGGGAATCTCGCCCCCCCAACCCCATACGAACCCTTATACCAAGCAGCTAACACTCTCATACAAGAGTTCTCTCTCTGTCTTATACTACGAGGTACTTCCTATAGTTACTTTTGTTAGGGTTTTATTCCCTGGTTGCTATCTCCCTACATTCTTACTTTTATTTCCGCAGCTAGCAACTTCTACCTCGTTTCCTCTTTTATTGTTTCCCCTTTATATATAGTTCTGTTTTTTTTTAACGTCGGGCTAATGTAATGAGGGATACTGTTTTGTTGTCTTTAGATGTGATTGTGCGTGATTGAAAAATAAACTAACCTGGTACAGTTGAAGGCTGAAAAAACTGCGCGTTTTTGGATTAGAGTAGATAAAATAAAATATATGTTTTCCCATGGTTTGTTGGGAATTTCTTCGTGGTAGTCAGACACCTTAGATCAGTCAGTAGCGTGTTTGTCTGCTAGGCTAAGGGTCCTGGGTTTGATTCCCGACATTGATGGGATAAATTATTACTTTTGAAATGTGGGTTTACCCTTTAGCAGTTATTAATAAACGGCCAAGGCCTGGATCTTATGTCTGTTTTATATTTAAGTTAGTTTATAAGTCGTTTATTGATATTATTAGTCGGTTCAGAAAGTGCACGTTAAATACCCCAAATAAATTAAACAAAAAATCATGTTAATGACACACTATATATATATATATATATATATAGTGTGTCATTAACATATATACATATACATATATATATGTATAATCCATTCACGATAATATAAACCAGTTTTTACATAATTAACTACATTAATTATAATTTTACCCACATTGGAGGCACGTGTATTAAATATCAAGCTTAATTATTCTGATTTACTGGTTATAGGGTGGTCAGGGCTTAATCTCATCTGGTTTTACTAAGGGTGTTTTTATTAAAATGTTTCCAACTGATCTTTCACACAAATTAGAATCCATATCCTCTAAATTCCACCTTCCTTACCTCTGATACATTTATGTAATTAAATTATAATAGTCTTGATGAGAAACAAGACGTAACGTGAGGAGGGGGGGGGAGAAATTAATATAATTATATCACATCTTATGTTAGACTTAAAAGCATCACCTCCTCTACGTATTTTCAATATTATTACCTATCTTAGAAATATATCTTGAATTACAACTGATTTTTTTATAATCATAATATTTGAGATTTTAGAGAAAATATGAGAATAATTTAAAAATTAATTAGAAAAGAAATACACAAAAAATCTCACCCTTTATTTAGGATTTTGTTAAATTTGTTTACTAAACCATGTAGGCATACAAGTTAGACAAACATTACAGTTTTAATAATCAATAAAAGTATACGTAGTCTATCCGATTTATTACCTATAAATTATCTCTTCCAGATTCCTACCCAATATGTGGATAACCTTGTCAGGTAGTAAGACTTAGAGCACACAAAAGAACAAAGAAGTCGAAACCGTTTGAAGCGGCCAATCAGCTTCCAAGACAAATAGGTGGTTGGTTTACTAACGAAAGTGCCTCCTTTTCTATTATCAATCATTCTAATCCATAATATCAAAATTAATATATTGTAACCCACTTCGGTAACCGCGTGTTCTAAGGTACTACTCTCAAAGTAGACTAGACTATCAATGGCGGAGAGATTGGGAATCGAATCTTGGTCAGGTGTACTGAGGATAATTTTTCCAAAATGGTTTTTCACTTCTCATCCACGCCAATTTGGTTACACTTACTATAAATATAACCTTTCTCATCCCTAAAACCATTAGCTTAATTATTACATAAGCGAATGGGTAGGCCTACTAAGACGCGGTGCTCTCTCTCTCTCTCTCTATATATATATATATATATACATATATATACATATATATATGTTTATTTATTTTATGGAAAACTTTTCTTCCCCATTATACTTTAAAATATGTTTAAAAAAATGACACCCTAGAAAAGGAATCAAACCAAGGACTTTGTTTTTGATAAATAAACAGATTTATAAAACAACTAATAACATATTAATATAATGGCCCGTATTTAATAAATAACATTTTGGTAAAACATAGCTCAACACTAGGGGTTTGCGAGCTTGGGTTTTTTAATTCGAGTTTAACTCGAGTTGAGTATTTCTAAAAGCTCCCGAATTCTAGTCAAGTTCGATTATATTCATAGTTTTAAAATGTTAAGAATATATATTTGTTTATTTTAAATGTAAATAGGTCTTTAATCTTTAAAATTTCAGTTTTAAAAAATATTCTAAAACACATATTCTTAAAATATGAATGACACTCATTTTTATAAATATAAATACTTTTAGAAAAACATGCGCGTTGTACGGGCTCTCGTTAAACATTATTTAATTGAGAAATTTACTTCAATTCAATTCTTAATGCTTATAAAAGTTGATGCTCATACTTTAAAATTAAAAATAATGTGACTAAAATAATATTTCTAGCAAATAAAACGAAATAGTAAATGCTTTTTTAACATAAATATGGTAAATTTGGTTAAATATATATTGCAATAAATAAGATCAACATTGATTTTAGACAGATTAACCAACATAATTCTATAGCTAAATAGTAACTAAACTAGAGCTAGTTTTGTAGCTAAATGTATTAATTATTACGAGATTTCAATATCTTAAGTTTGAAAACATTAAATATAATAATATATTCTTGATATTACAGTTTTAATTTAACATAAACTATTATTTTAGAACGGGACCAGGTAGAAATAGTAAAAAGAATCATTCAATTATTTAGTAATCTACTTAGCTATTTTTATTTTCATTGCTTTGTCATGGCAATACAAGTAGACAATTTCAATCATGTATAATTCAAAATGGACGATAATATTGAATAAATTTACCAGTCGGAAGTGGTTTTAAAGCTCTATTACGTTATTAATGTGAAAATTGAAATTAATTTTTAACAATTTTTTAAGTAACAGATTGATTTATAAGTGGAAATACCGATATCATTTCAATTAAATAGCCTATGCTTACTATTGCCTTTTAAAAATTGAATTTAATGCACGGTACATCAAGTGAAAGCTCAAGAATGATGAGCCTACAAAACTTTCGATCTTGATCTCGAGCTTAAAGGACCAGCTCGGCTCGAAGCTCTAAATCCGAGTACTCGCAGAACCCTACTCAACACATTTGTTTTTAAATAAAACGTTCTCATTTACAATATTTAGGAATATACTAAGACTTTTCGCAAATTATTGTTCTAAAACCAAAACACACAGTCAAAGCAGACCTAAAATATAAAAGAGGATACATAATTGTTCCTACATTGTGTTACCGGTATTTGTTTTATATCTTTTAAATCTCCGGACGCTTTATTCAAAATTATCATTATTTTTTTATTCAGACATTGTCGTACTATCGTTCCTTTAAAATTATATTCCAACTATTAATTTTATTAACTAGACAGCTTCTTGAGAGTTTTTCCTCCCTTGTTGGAGAATGCAGGTCAAAAGTATCTAAGCGACATTCTATTTAAAAATAAAACTAGGCATGCATTCTAGTTAATATAAATGACTTCCATATTGTAATATAATAACGTATAAATGACATTTTACTCCACAATACAGCCAAAGCTAGGAATATAATAGAGTGAAACAGGGAATTTTACATCTAAATTAAAACATTTAAACAAATATGTTTGAATATAACATGAGTTGGCTGGTTCTTCTCCGTAACCTTCATTTGTCATTGTCCTTTTATCACTGTGTTGTGTGCTCGTTTGTTTTTTGGTCGAACTTTCTTTTTTTATCTTTCCTTTGTCATTTATTTCGTTTCATCTGTTTCTCTCTATATCTTAGAGCTATTTCTTTCTTCTCACTTTCTTAGAAGCTTACTCACAACAAGGGATGAAAAACCAATAATTCTAGCTATCTCTAAGGCATTGGTTCTAAGATTATAGTGAAGAAGTTTGTTTTAAGTGCCATTAAATTTGAAAAAGGAAAGCTTGACACCCTATATTAAATATCTGGATGTACATCTACATCTTTCTTGAGCGTGAAAGATTCAGTTAATTTACCAGAATGTTTTTTTAGCACTGCGTCTTACTACCCGTTAACGTTATTCACATATGAACTCATTACGCTAGTGAGTTAGGGATGAGGCAGGCTGAATTTAGAGGAAGAGTACCGGAATTTGGGTAGAGGTAGAGTGGAAAACTATTTAGAAAAAAATACATACTCAGTACACCTGACCGGAATTAGACCCCCCAACTTCCATGTCATTGACAGTTTAGTTTGTTGTGTGAGTTACCACTGAATCGGGCGTATGACGATATTGATGCTCGTCATATATACCCTTAATTACATGACGTGAGGATGGTGATCATTAGGGATCGGATGTTTATGACATATCATAGCTCTAGTTTCCCCTTTAATTTAATGCTTAATGAATTATACACATGTTTATACAAAATGACATCAAATATACACATTTTATTTAGCATATAAATGCATATTTTGAGCATTTTTTGGTTTTAGGTCATATTTCTATAATTTTGAGGACATAAAGTCATATTTTGTTTAAAATTACTTAAATATCTGTATATTTTTAATTTCTATCAAAAAAATTGTGCTTCATAATTAATATTAATCTTATTATTGCGTAAATATTTTCTGACCAGATTACTTGAAGGTAAGAATCATATTTGGTTATCCTTGCTCACAACAGATTCACTATTACTGACAACTTAAAGTAGTGTATACCCGCTAGAGAGGGAGAAACCCAGGTAATTAAGAACTTAGGGAGGCTGGCTCTGGATGCTGGTTCTACTGCCCGCTTTGCACAACTGTCCTTCACCAACCCACTGAATTATTGTTCTGCTTGTGAAGACTCTCCTTATATTTATAATGTTTCTCTGAATTTGTTTTGAGCTTTTCAGATCAATAACTAAAGATATTTTGACTAATTTCTCTTACTGCAAGCAACTTCTTTGATTTGAGGCATATTTCTAATAATGTTCATTTAACATTAACATACATTTTAGGCCATATTTTTAGGTCATATATTGGTATTTTTAAGAGCATATTTTCTTGCATATTTCAAGATTTTTAAGGTCATGAACAACGAAGCCTTAGGGATCATGAAGGTGTGAAGCCAATGGAGATCTTAAACCTTACTTAAGTCTAACTGACCAAACCTTGGCGACCATAGGAACAGTTACCCTTTAGGTAAAAATACGTTTAGTACTACCTGGGAATCATACCCGGGACCTTTCCATCAATAATCAAGGGCTCTAGCCACTAGACCAATATGCTGGTCATAATTACTCTGATAGAGTAGAAATGAGGAAGGAAGCATTTTAGAGATAAGCTACCCACATTTGCATGGAAGGAGAGTGAGAGAACAATTAGGAAAAACCACCCTCAGTAGACCCGACCGGGATTTGAAACCCGATCTTTCTGTTGTCAGCAGGGTGGTTTGACACTAGAGTGATGCCTTAGACCATTCAGCCACTAAGGTGGGTGTACCTATTAATTCCTATCAAACGTGATAGCTAAAAATCACATGACCTTACTGATAACCGCGTGAAAGTATTTTTTAATTTTTTTCTGTGATTGTAAGTACCTGTTACTACCCGTAGCTAGTTCATAGAGGATGAGAGTGCACGTACACATTTAAATAATACGAGAGATGTTTACTATTCTATAACTATCTAATTTAATTACATGGAATATAAGATATACAATTATAGATATACAATTATTTACAAAAGATGATTGACATATAGTATCGGTTCCTGGGTGAACTACCATAACGCTACTTTATTCTTAGACCATTGAGAGGTTTTAAGTTTAACAACATCCTCTGTTGAAGTACCGGACACAGCTGTCCTGCCAGTCAGTCAGTTTGTCCCTGCATGAACTCCGGGTCATGAACCAGCCGTTCATCCCTAACTGGAACATACATGGTCAGTACAGAAGACATTGTTTCAAGATTAGGAATATAATCGTAAGATAGGTGACCGTCCTAGGTTGCAACTAATCCTAGTTTCAACTATGCACTTCTGTAGCTGCACACTTTTAATTTTAAGTATACACTCTGTTCTACCTGTTGGTCACTTTTTGGCTCCCAACATACCTTTCTTCCTACCAGCTGGAATAGTGATTATAACGGCCGACCACAAGTTTAGTGGACCATGTTTTGACTCAGGTTGATACTGACAATGATACGTTGTCTGTATGGGTTCACCTTGTTTTATATTAGTGTATATCTAGGTGCTATGGAAAGGTGTCTAGTAAACGTACCCTCCTAGGTTAATCTAGTTTGTAAGTCATGTGAAGATATATTTTGTGTTCCTAGAAACTGTACGTTAAATACACCACCACAGATAGTTCTAGTGGATACAAATCAGAGTTTTGATTTGTATTGTTTCTTTGAGAAAAGTCTGAATGGAAACAATTCAGAGTGAACACAATTCAGTACCCTCATTAAAAATTACTTAATTTTTGTGGGTGGTCTGTTTCATTGATCACCTATAATCCTTAGGGTGACCTCCTGATTCAGAAAAGCTCAGATTACGAATATGAGGCTTTTGATATATGAGGAGGAGTCAATATTGTGGACATGCCAAGTTCAGGCCCATAGCCAAGGGGTGTGTCCAGGAGGGGTGTCTATTGTGTCCGGACACCCCCCGAAATTTAACGAAAGATAGAAAAATAATACAAAAAGAATAGAGTATGGCGGATAAGTTATTTGGAATAGTTATTGAGATACCATGACTGGTTAAGAAAAAGACTAAAAGGGATAACCCTCCCAACAATTATATTGAAGAGTACTATTTCAGATCCATCTTCCTGCCTTGTATAGCTGGATATATTGTCAATCTTAGCAACGAATTTGCCAAAATAAGGATCTTCTTTCAGTAATAGAAGATTTGTTACTCAAAAGCACACATGAAAGTCATGTGAACGAACTAGAAAAACTAAGCTTCTACTATGATAGGACAACTTCTCAGGCAGCGTTTGAGGGCGAATACCTTTTGTGGTGTGAGAAGTGGAAAGGCAAGAAACAATCTGAAATACTAAATGAGATTATGTCTACTATGGATGTATGCAATAAGCACTTCTATTCGACTATCCAACATCTGCTGTGTGTCCTAGCTACTTTACTTGTGTCAACTGCTGAGGTCGAGAGGTCATTTTCCTCATTGAAGTGGATTAAGACCTACTTAAGAAATTCGATTTGCAATGAAAGATTGACTGGCGTGGCACTAGTGTCAATTCACTACCCACTGCCTTTCACACCTGCGGACGTTTTGGATGTCATGGATCATGTCCAAGAAAGCTAACAGAAGACTACTATTGTAAAAGTGATAGATAGGAGTGCATGCACTTTTTTCAATACACATAGTAATTTCATTATTTGGACCTGGTTTGTTACATTTAATCATGTTAATTTAATATAGTAAATTCATTTAGCAAATTTGTTGCTTTCTGATTTTGCAACAGACCCAAAAACCATATATAAATTTATTGACACCGAAAAAGTTTCATTTAAAATTTCTAAGAACTTCAACTAAAGCCAGAAATAATGGGGTTTACAAAAATTCAGAGTGGGGGTAGCATAACACTGGATAACACCCCCCAAAATGAAATCCTGACTTCGTGCCTGCCATGTTGCTATGCTATCCCACCCCTAATTTGATACTAGGGGCGGCCCATGGGGGCTTAGTAGTCGTATGTTCCTTCAACCCCAATATTCTTAATTTAACTGAATCACACACAGGAGTATTTCTATGTTAGGTTAGGCTAGGTTAGGTTATCTCAGGATAGGTTAGGTTAGGTTAGGTTAGGTTAGGTTAGGTTAGGCTAGGATAGGTTAGATTAGGTTAGGTTAGGTTAGGCTTGGTTAGGCTAGGTTAAGTTATGTCAGGACAGGTAAGGTTAGGCTAGGCTAGCCTAGGCTAGTAAGCATGGTCAGGAGGAAAGCTCCGGTGGCCGGTAGGTGCTGCCAATAGCACCTTGCACCCATGTCACCTTTCTCACGTAGGAATTCCCAAGAGTTGCTCTTTATCTTGTTCGTAATCTGGACTATTCGCAATCAGGATACAACATATATTTACAAACTGCAACTTACAAACAAGCTAACCCGTTATGGTGGCCGCATGGTCTAACTCTAAAGGTGTCATTATCACAATAAACTGGACTTCCGATTGCAGTGAGATCAGAGTTCGAATCCCGGTTGGGTGTACAAAAGTTATTTTTCCTTAACGGTTTCCCACTCTCCCTCCTAGCAAATGCGGGTAGAATTCCTCTAAATTCAACCTTCCTCATCTCAAAACACATTATCGTAAATTAGTGCTAACGTTTACAGCTCTAACGTGCAGTGAACCACTCAGTTAACAATTTACAACCTGCTTCAGTGGCCGCATGGTCTAAGACTGGCCTGCTGAATAAGGGAAGATCTGGGTTCGAATCCAAGTTGAGTCTACTGAAGGTAATTTTTCCTAAATGGTTTTCCACACTCCTGGAACCCAAATGGAGGTAGATTACTTATAAAATAGCTGGCCCCGGGGTGTAGTGGCAAGTGCACCTGGCTACGAGCATATTAGTCCCAGAGTCGATTCCCAGCTGAAACTCTGGGTATTTTTCCTGAAATGGGAACTACTCCAACGGTCACCAGGGTTTGGTTGATTAGGCTTGAGTTGAGTGTTTCTACTGGTTCCACACTCTCTTACTCACCATCACCATCACCATCACCTTGTCTCATCGGGACTTGGAAAGAGTCTCCAGGAAAAGACTGTACTATTAGTACATTAGGGAATCCTCTGGGCAACGGTATATTGGTATTGGCTAATCTTTACACAAACTGGGCTACAACTGATGTAGCCCAGACGCGCAATATTATTATTACCTCTAAAATACTTCCTTTATCATCCTTATCACATTAAAATAATTATCATATTTGTGTACAACCCAAACGGGTAGTAAGACACGATGATAAAAAATTAGCTAATTATATATTTTTGGTCCCCAAGAGAATCTAACCCGGGAGCTTAAGCGTAAAAATAGAAAAAAACTATTAACCGATTTAATGTGTTGGTTTAAATAAAATCATTTCTCCATTTATAAATTTTAAATATCTTATTTTTTGACTAAGAATTATTTGAATACTGTGAAAAACTGTTACGATTTTCTAAATATCGTCTCCTTTCAACACCTTCAATTCCTTTACGATCAAGCGTGGTCCATTATTTCTTCTCCCCCGTCTCTCGCTTCTCCTTTAACGACATCACGGCTACTTACTGTCGAAGACTTTCCACGGATATTGCTGTCTTACCCCTCCACCAACGTAAGTTAATTATTTCTCCATCGTGGGGACGGACCATTCTGTGTCAGGAGCTTATCAAACTTCATTAGGGGAGGTCCCAGTCCTTTCTTATGCTACCTTTCTCCTTCTCATTCCACTGACTCCTTTCCAAGTTTTAAAACTGGAATACTGGAGTGTACATACCACCTTCGGGGGTAAAATGGTTCATTGGAACTAGTGTGTAATTAATGTTGGTAGTTATAATCACCCATTGGTGGCCACATGGCTTAAGGCTTCTCTCTCGCAATATTTTTTTTCTCTAACAAATCTTATTACCAACCTGGATTATACGTATACATTAATCTAACTTATTAAATAGGGTTTGGGAAGGTAGAATTTTAGAGGATATGTACCCTCATTCGTTTGGAAGGAGAGTTAAAAAACATTAAAAGCTGCCCCAATTAAGCTTTGAACCAAGATCCTATCGTCAACAACAATCCAGTTCAACATGAGAGTGAATCGTTAGACCATACTAACACTGATACGGGTTTCTCGTAATAGACTGCATGGCCAATGACAGGTGAATTAGGAGTTTTTATATCCTAAACAGTTTTAGATTCTCCCTCCATGCTAATGCTTGTGAAGGATATAGGGGGGGGGGGACCGGGAAAGGTGGGTAAATCCCATTTTAACTTAAATTGAGTGATTGAGGCTATCTGTTAAATAATCACGAGAAATTTCTAATGCAATTTAGATTATATTTAAGAAAGGTAAAAATAGCTCCATGGTGTGAGTTTATGATCAAGCTATACCAACCAGGCGGCTGCCACCGTTAGCGATGATAGTGCTACTCCCTGCGTATAGAGTGTGCCATGCATGGGGTCCACACAGCGAACCCTCCAGCCGCTAATCTCAGTTTTCTTGACCAGTGTATCTACCTATTTATTCAAGTATCTCCTCCTTTGTCCTCACGAGGCTGAGTTGACCTCGTTACAGACATCCACTGCTTCAAAAAAAAAATTCTGGAAACACTGGGGTTCAAACCCGAGACCTCTGGGTCTGTAGCCAGGAAATATGACCACTAGACCACAGAGGCTTACATCATATTTAAATTTAATTTAAAAATTAGATTTGCTCTTTTTGTGGTAAGAGATATAAAATTTGTTGTCCCCAAAATTGTGTATAATGTGACCTGGACCCTTAAATTTCTTTAAATTTTACCATCCCTTCTCTTATTCGGATTTCTGTAGATATAAGAATATCCTGGACGGTTAGTAAGACATGGTTATCCTAGAAGCTAGCGACAATTATGGTACAGTTGTAAGCTGTACACGTGGAACAGTTGAGGATACTACTATTCAATTAATTTTTTCCCTTTCTTCATCTCTGACAAGACGTGTATTAATCACAATTTGTGAATTTGTGGAATGTCAGGCCTCCACCGTGGTTCGAATCCCACGTTAAACTGTAGGTCTTCCATTTCATCCCACAATCACCCTACCATTACACATTAGCGTAAGTGCGTATCACCCGAACGGGTAGTAAGAAGAGGTGCTAATAATAATATAATAATAATTTTAATTATAATAATAATATTTCCAATACTTAATGACTTTAAAGCGCTTTTCATAAAATGATCTTAAGGGGGCCGTTCGATAAGCGAGAAATTGCCGCATGGACGTTCAGCTCTAAGGTAATATTTAATTCTACGATACGTTATTTCAAAATATGGTTCACGCAAAATTAAGGTTGAAAGATTCCAACAGGACTCTTTATCATCAATGACCCTACATTTAGGTTCTATTAATAAAAAACAAATTTATGAAAACGTTACATCGTTTAATTTTCAACTAGATTATAAGCATATTTGTGGAGATATGAGACTAGGATGGATGAAAAAGTGATCTAGATTCATCCTAACGCTAACAAATAAACTTTTTGATAGGCTCACAATAGGAAATTGTAGAATATCTTAGAACCAACAGGGAGCATTCTTCTTCACCTTCAGCTAATAATTTCCTTAGTTTTCTTTCCTCTCTTTTTTATTAAAATTACAAAGGGTTGTTGTAGGTGAGGGGTGAAACTGAGTATAAGCTTGGAAAAATAGCCATGCAAAAAGGTGGAGGCTAGATAGTGCCAAGCTTCATTTTCATCAAAACTGAGCTAATACCGCTATATTGTGTCCAACTTTGCTTGTACTTAATTGCTTGCAAACACCATTTTCAGAATTAAGTATAAGTGAGGTCAAAGAAGCTATTAGGAAGTTAAAGAGTCATAAATCTCCAGGTATAGATTAAATTCCAGCAGAGCTACTAAAGGGAGGTGGTGCAAAATTAAGTAATAGAAATTCATAAATTATTGATATGTTCCATGTGGATCCATGAGGTACTACCACAATAATGGAAGGAAGGTATTAAAATACCCAATTTCAAAAATGGGGATAAAACAGAATGTAATGACTATAGAGGTATTTTAATACGACCAACATGCTATAGAATTTCATCCTACATCATTTTAATGCGATTTGCAGCATATGGAGAAAAAATAATTGGGTATCACCAGTGTGGGTTTCAACAAAATAGATCAAGTTAGGATCAGATTTTTACTATTCGGAAAATATTAGAAGAAATTTGGGAATAAAACATGACGGTTCATAAATTAACTGTACAGAACATAGAGTTTAAAAGGACCTACGATTCAGTTAAAAGAAATACATTATATTAAGTTTTGTTAAGTTTGGAATAGCAAAAAACTTGTCAAGCTGGTAGGGGTAGCAAGGTACAGGAGGGATGTCACTTAACAGAAACTTCTGAAATACGTAATGGGTTCAAACAAGGAGATGCACTTTCCTCATTACTTTTTAATCTATCCTTAGAGTATGCCATTAGTGTAATGCATTAGAGTAGAGAAGGGTTGACATTAAATGGTACAAAGGAGCTATTAAAATATAGAGTTGATTTAGCTGTGTTGGGAAATCTGTTGCAAGTTTCTTTAGTCTAGTAAGGAAACATATTTAGGATAGAACTCTGAAAATACTAAGTATATTATCACACAGACAACACAGATTTGGTTTGATAATTTATATATTACTTCGAACAACCTATCATTTGCAAGTTTTGTTGAGTTTAAATCTTTGGAACACTATAAATTAATAACAACGATATTAAAGTGGAAATTATTATAGGAATACTATTGACAAATGCATGTTATTGCTTATTCAGTAGGTTGTTGAGATCTCGCCTGCTTTCAAGGAATGTAAGAATCAGAATATAAATAACCTTACTGGTTCTTCTTTATGACTTTGAAACGTGGTATCTTAACTTACATGACAAAAACAAATTTAGGTTGTCCAGAAAGTGATGAGGCTACTGAGGAGTGGAGGAAGTTACATAATGATGAGTTGCATACACTGTAGTTATTACAATACATTGTTATAATAATACAGTTTATGTGAGTAATAAAGGTGAATGCAAAGCAAACTATGTGGAAAACTTGATACTCCATCCAAGACGATTTCCTGGATGTTACGATTTTGTTGAAACGAAGATTCAAGTGGATAAAAATTCCAAGAATATAACAGTTAAAAAAAACACGTGCCTAATTTTGTGTTATTCGCGTTCTAGACAGTTCGAGATGGGACTGGTCCAACTCTAATAACTACTTTATTAGAAACACAAGTTTAATTATAAATGTTCACGTTCCATTTTTAGAATCACATTAATCACAATTATTAGATGTTGAATATTTGAGGGCTACTCTTAGCAGCACCAGTGGAAACTTTGACTAAACATCAAGCTCGCAATAGTCTAGTTCACCAGAGATTGACAGGCCGGGGTTCAAATTCAAACTGACTGTACTGAGGTGGTTTGTTCCCCAAGCATACATTGGTGTAGTCCACTTTTTTAACCGCATGTTATAAGGTGTCACTCTCTTAAAAGAATACCTATCAATGACGGGAATATTGGGGCTCGAATCCCAGTTGGGTTAATTGAGAGAGGGTTTTTTAAAATTATTTTCCACACTCCTTTCATGAAAATTTGAATACAAATAATTTAAAATCAATCTTCCTCATCACTAACATTAACGGAATTAGAGTATAGATGTATGCAGTAAAACGTAGTGCTAAAATTCTGGAATATTTCCTTCAGTAATTCTATCTTCTGCATATATATTCCATTAGAGCAACTAAGGGGAAGGTGTAGGGAACGCGAGTTAAGGGATGTGTTTTTTCAGATATTAGAGGAAAATATTCTTTTAGCTCAAAATAAATCAAGTTTTGCTGCCATACAAATATATAGTTTAATTTCCATCACATAGTGATATCAACATTTGTTGAATATCTGTGGAATTTATTGACTAATATCTCTCTTCATTAAAAAGGATTTTAGAAAATGCTAATATGATCATGACATGTATTCAACAATTGTTTATATCAACATGTGAAGAAAATTAATCTCTATATTTGTAAAGAAGCAATTATTTTGACCATGACAATATGTTTATATTAAAACCACAAAAACACTGAGCTTGTAACTAATTCGCTACATCCCCATCTTAAATGCTTAATAGTAATCATACCCGAGTGAAAAGTCATTTACCTCTACATCTTTGCTTGTCCAAATTACATTGTTTGTTGTAAATCCCATTGAAATTTCAGAAGCTTTGGATTTTTTTCTTTAAATCTACAGCTCAATAGGTTTTTTTTTTGAGTTTTGATCATTTTTTTATTACATCGGAAATCCTGTAGTAATAGCGTTCATAAATTAACCTGCCTGCGTAGATGTTACATTGTTTGCTCATAAGGGTAATAAGATACTAAGAATAAATAAAGCTACTTTAAACAGGTCTCTACTTAATTTTTTTTTATCTCTAGTGAATTAAAAACAATTTTTCTAGATACGAATGTCACTAAATACACATCGTAAAACACGGAGAAGAATTCTCATAAGAATAAATGGTAGAAATGAAAGAATATATATTTAAAATGAAAATATTAAAGAGAGAAATTTTAGCACATGGCTTGAATGCAAGAATAAAATAAAATATATCATGCGCCATTGCGTTCACATATTCATCCTTACACAATCTACTTGCCCGCGTACCTGACTTATATCCACTCCATAGAGAGACTGTGTATATATTTCAATACCATGTACACAGACACCGAAGGTGAGGTGGTTTTTCATTCGGGTTTCAATTTCATGAACGTAAAAAAAGAAAAGAGACTCTATTTGTGCTACTTCACATATTTTCTCATAATACTTGGCTTATGTACTATATATACACATATACATGCTTTCAGTTTTTGTTAGTATACGGGCTAGTATCACGGATTAAGGAGAAGCAGGATAACCTAGCTTATGTTCTCACGGTAGGTAGAGTCGGTACACGATGGGATAGGGAAAATATATACATTTAGTTTAGAAAAAATCTAGTTATAATGAACTTTTATTATTTTATAACTAAAATTATACGGCCTGCGTCAATGGGTACAAGGACTAAATTTAAAAATTCTCTAGTCTAGTTTGCTGGCAGCAGTTAAAGTTAAACTTCGAGTCTTATCCAGATGTTTTAAGGATACATTACCATTAAGAATTTCCCAGTCTATCTTAAAGCCAAAGTAGATACTCTTCCTCAATTTTTTTTCTAACTCTTACCTAATTAGTATAGTTAAATACGGATTGCTTTGAAGGGTAGGGAGATGTACTTTAAACAAGTTTATGACTCAAACCTTTTATTATTATTATTATTATTATTATTATTATTATTATTATTATTATTATTATTATTACTATCATAATTGCGTCTTACTGCCCGTTCGGGCTATATCGCACTTACGCTAATGTGTAATAGTAGGGTGATTGTGAGATGAAATGGAGGACCTACAGTTTAACGTGGGATCCGAACCAAGCTGGAGGCCTGGCATTCCACACATTCACAAGTTGTGATTAATACACGTATTTTCAGAGGTAAAGGAAGGGTTTGGTAATTAGATAAATCTGTGCCGGGACCGAGGATTGAACCCCGGACCCCCAGCACAGAAGAATGACACCTTACCACCAGGTCACCAACATACCTTATAATAGATTAGTTTATACATAGGGTGCATACATTCATACCTAATAATTACATTGTCCTACGGGGTAGGCAAGATGCTGTAGATGTAGCTAAAAACTATATAATTAATTCATCCTTACTAACTTTCTCCCCGATTCCCTATCCTTGCATTCCCCCTTTGCTTGAATAACATCAATAAACCCCGTCATACATGCACAATAATTAATGTTTCTCTTTTTCATAAATTAATTAACAACATTTAGCCACGTCTCACATATCCTAACCCTTCCTTTTAATCCACACACTCTACTTTCCTATAGTAGCTTTGCCACTCTACCCATACTCATACTCTCAACATGCCCAAACAAACGTAAGACGCTTATTTCACATTGGCCGATTGGATTCCCTGTAAAACCACATTCCTTCAGCTTCCATTCATTACTGACTCTGTCCATACGAGTTTTTCCGCATATGTCATTCCAACCACATTCACTTTGCTCTTGTGTTTGCCCCAACAAACTCGCGCTTGACATACATAAGACAATGTTGGTGCTAACATATTATTGTATACTGCCATATTTGCCTATGTCAATAATACTTAATTCTTTGCAATAGTCCACATACATCCAGCTACTCTCCGAGATATATTCACTGGTATTTTGATTTCATCATCAATCCTTACGTTTTAACAAAACATTCTGCTTAGAAAAACAAAACCATTGACTTATTTTAACATTTTTCCATCTATAAAAAGTTGACAATACATTTTTGATCCATCCTTATCAAAAATTATCACCTTAGTTTTGCATACGTTATTACAAAAATACATTATGCCTGTCACCACATTAAATATATTTATTACATTCTGCAAGTCACTTTAATTACTAGCTATTAATATGGCATCATCTGCATATAACAACACTCTCAAATTCACAATGCCTATTTTTAAACCAGCCACGTCCTCACAATCATCCTTCCCATACTTTTCCATGACTACATTAAACAACAAAGGAGGTATAACACAACCTTGTCCAACACCTTGTTCGATATCAAACCATTTGCTCAAAGCTCCATCCACCCTAACGCTCACTTTACTTACATCCTACAACGCCTTAATTGCATTTATCAACCATGTATTCACACCATACTCTCTCAGAACATTTCATAATATACCCCTATTCACACGATAGTACGCTGATTTTTCTAGATCAACAAACCCACAATACACTTTCTTTCTTACTGCCTTAAATTTCTCAATCAGTTGTTGCGGTGCCAATATATATACCATGCAACCTCTATCTGACATGAAACTACATTGCAAACCCCAAATCTTGCCCTCAGTTTTTTCACGCACCCTCTCAATTAAGACTTCCTTAAAAACTTTGCCTGGAAAACTTAACATACTAATTGGCCTGTAAGTCTTACAGTCACTCTTATTTGTTTTACATTTATACTATGAAAAAATGACAGCAATCTTCCAGTCACTAGGAACATTCGAAATCCCAGCACATACATAGAATAACTCACACAATCTGGCAAGTAGTATCGTGCAGCCTCACTTATGCATTTCGCTTGTGTTCCCATCTACGCCCTCAGCTTTGCCATTCTTTAACACCTTCAAAGCATTTAACAGCTTAGCTTTCTTAATATTCTTTTACTCATCATAGCATTTTCCTAATTTTCTGCTAACTTCTCTATGTATATAATATAAAAGTCTCAAAATTCTCACCCCATTGCTCTCTTATACTATTTTCATCCCAGATAGACTACCTCGTTCATTATGAATGCCATAGATCTTTACTTGCACTACTTGCAGTCTCTCATTATGCACCACAATATTAATCATCTTTTGAGAATCGCCCCTTTGCCATGTATACAAATGAACATCTTTACTCTTAAACAATGTGCTCGACACAAATAAACCTTTTTCTAAACACTGACACACTAGCTCATTACTATTCTCGTTCACCCTGTCAACACCATTCCTTCCAATCACTATTTCCTAATTATCTCTTTGGGTATCCACCCATCCATTCATATATCCTAGCTAGATAATTATTTCAACAAGTTAATATTTTATATATACATTTTCTAGACTTCATTGAGTTCATTCCAAAACTATACTTTCACATTCTCGTTTTCATTTTCCACTGCAGACTAAACAGCAACCAACATAATTCTACGATAGCCTATTTTTATACATACCTATATATGTCTAAATGAAACTAACTCATACCATCTCACAAATAGCTTATATGTTAGGCTTAGGGTTAAACTTACTCTCTAACTTCCCTTTTTACATTCATCCACACCTGACCATAATGCCAGGCTACCCTCACCCGTCATCAAAATATTATCTTATCACTTGGTTTCAAATAAACACATAATATCATTTTTTTTTTCACTTACTTTAACAGTTAATTATCTTTACCACACACTCCTCTCATATTCCTCTTTCCAATAGCTCATGTTCTTGGCCGCTTGTCAGCAGAGGGACTCTTCAGTTTTAACCTCAGTTGCACATCATTGCTTTGGTCATCAGAGGATAATATTGTACATTTTATTGTAATAATTAATTTAGAATATACCAGGTTACTAGCCTTGATCGTACCTGTACCCATTACATTATTAAGGATGCTGTACTGATCGGTGCTGGAAAATTTTAGCCAGTATACCACAAGTACAACCATTTCTGTCTTAACCTGAGTGCTCTTGCTCTGTTCCTACCAACCAGTATTCATACTATAGAGACTGCCCTGCCGGCCAGTACATGGTTACCAGTGTTCTACCACTAGGAGGTAAAGCGATGAGCCGACAGACACATCAGGAGACTAATATATTAGTCATTAATTAAATTAAATATATTAATAAGCGTAATACCCAAACGGGTACTAAGACACGATGATAAAAAAAATATTGATTTATTTAGATTGAGTTTGGTAAACATAATTTTGGCTTAGTTAATGTATGAAAAGTTGTGCTAGATTAGTCATTGAGGTTAATATATTTTTAATGTTTTACAGCCATATTTAGTAAAAATTAATTTTATTTTACTTTGAGCTATCCTTAGCACGTTTTAATAATTTGCACTTCACTTCTAAAGTAGTGTGAAAAACGTAACGCCTTCTAAGTTAAGTATAATTAGCGGTATTTATTAAGTAATTTGTTACTTTAACAGCAAAAATATGGTAAAATGACTACGTATGATAAAAATTATACAAATATATTAAAATATTTTTTTTCTTTAAATGTTGCAGAAGCCTGATATTATTTTAATAATAGAGCCAATTTACACCTTTTTCTTAGCACCACTTCTTACTACCTGTTCAGGTTATACGCATCACACTGTTTTTAAATATTAAAATAAATTAAATCCACTTATTTTGGTCTGACGTCTATAATTTTATTTTGCAAACTTCAGTATAACAGGTTGGGATTAAAACTCCTACCTCCACGTTATTAGGGCCAACCATATCAGATAAACCTAGCCACGTAACCGCTAATGCTGGTAAAAATATGTCAAATCTAGTAAATATGACTAAACACTTTATGTTAACTTTTGATGTATATTCAGGTAGGCTACTAGAATCTTCCTCCTTTGGTGGTAGCATGGATCAAGTTATCATTCACGCCATAAACTGAACTGCCAGTGATGGTAAGATCGGAGTCTGAATACCAGTAGGGAGTACTGATTATATTTTTCCTTGAGTGGTTTGTCATTATCACTCCACGTAGAAACGGATACAGTTCCTTATCTCTAAGCTGGGCTCAGACGCTCAAAAATTGGCTCAAACGAGTTCGCGCAGATCAGTTTGTGCAAATTGATTTACACAAACCACCCGTTTATAAGCTCAGTTAGAATTGCGCAAACTTTTATTTGCTTCAGTAGTTTCCAGTTTCTCCTCGTCGAATTGGGGTGTTATTATATGTCCATTTGTGATGACTTGGTAAAGGGGCCATTCTTGCCCATCCCTATCTGTCTTACGTAAGCATTGTTCTGACCACCCCCCTCCCCTTTAACTCGTCAGCAAAAATGGTCAAAGCTTGAACCCTCTCCCCCTCTAAGGAGATTACTTAATACTTGAACACCTGCTTATACGCCCATTTGTGATTTATATTGTCAGTGACCAAAAAAGGTGGGACCCGAGACACGATATTCGATAGGGGGTTTTACTATTAGGGGGTGTTTATCTTCTATCTATTAATTTATTTTATATTCTCTCTCTTGGTTAGTGCCTTTATTTCTCGTATTATTCAACATTTTCATCCTAATCCTCTTGTTTGAATGGCAACATATTTATAGTTGCGTCACCCGCATCGGCAGTTGCCTAGACTAATGGGTCACTCTCATGTTGGACTAGATTGCCGGTAATAGGGAGATAGGGGTTCAAATACCAAACAGGTGTACTGAATATTTTCCTTAGATTGTTTCCCACTTCCTCCACGCATATGGCGATACATTTAACCTAAATTATACCTTAATTATGCCTATCTCAAGACTGTACATGCAGATAGCCCTAAATATAACTAAGACGTTGTTCACAATCACGTTATAATATATATGTTTATGTATATGTATGTACACAGTGGGATTCATATAAAATTTATGAATTTCACTATGTATTTATTTTATCACGAACTGTGCAAGTAACAATGTATTGGGTCTTAAATGTACAGTATCTCTTGGATATTACGCTACCTTTACATTAAATGGTGAGAATGTCCTATCTACACCTCAAGATACAAGACGTGAACATGTCATTACATGCTCCTGGCCGTTCGTTGGTGCATTATGTTATCAATATCATTGATTTCACGTGTAATGTTTTTCTTAAAAACTGTCCCAATTCTGAGGGCGTGTAGCTAAGGCACTTTCTTTCAGATAGCCCCACAGAAAAAAATGGTGAGGTAAAATCCGGTAATATTGGTGGCCACAAGTTCCTGAAGATGATCCGGTCGTCAAATAAATTTTGGATGAGCACCATGAACACATTTGGCATATGAAAAGCAGCACCGTCCTTTTAAAAGTACCCCTGACGCAAATCAATATCATCCTCTTGCTCAACGAATTCCTTGAGAATGCGTGTGTACTGTGCAATGTTTAAAGTGCCATCGACAAACAAATTGGACTGACATTTCTCTTTTCGAATATTGCACATAAATTATGATTTTAATTGGGTGTATAGGTGCTCCACGGATGACACGCGGCCCAAATGCGTGTGTTCTGTGAGTTAACGTAGTCATAGCTGGCTTCAGCAGATGATTTTCTGCCGTCATCCTATACGGCTTCAACTTAGACTTCTTCGCAGCTCTTTGATACATATAATACGAGTACCCTTTCTCCTGCAATTGACGCCTTAATAACTCGCGTGGTGACCATAGCAGTCACACCTGAACTTCCACATCAACCACCGTCAGTGCGGATGAACGATGCTTGCTGGTTTCACTCACAAGGCTTCCAAATGACTCCAACTTTCCAACTTGTGTACCACTGCCAGTATTGTGTTCCTCTCCGGAAGATTGCGAACATCAAAGTTCCTCTGGTATGTTCTTTGCTTCACTGTGACCATGTTTGTTATCCATTAGGCTTTCACAAGGAACAGCCCCTGTTGTTTTGTGTATTTCATCTTCACAACGATAATTACTAAGACTAAAACAACAATGGTGGAATAATCAGCAAATCATTAACAGTTGCGCTAAATCATCTTGTGACAAGTAATTAAACTCCAAGAGTTCTCGCGTGGTTTGAAAGTAAAACAGCATTAGTTTTATATGAATCAGCCTGTATAAGTTGCCTTCACTAGTAACCAACACATGAGTCTCCAAGGCTGGCGTTAACTCTAAGGGTCCTTGGATCCATTTAAGGTGGTTCTAACGAAGATATTTACTATTAGTATTCGAGTTCGTCTCCATACAATTAGTAAATATCTAAGCTCTACGGGTAAATGTGTGTCATTTTATCAAGTTAATTTTATGCCATGTATTAATTAAATATACGTTCTTAGAAGTGCGTACAGGCTTCGGTGGAAACTAGAATTAAGGCGTATATTTTGTTTACTATGGTTTGCCTGTGATGTTTATTGTAGAGGAATGGCTTTGGATACCAGCTTGGGAGTACTGATAATGATTTCTAGTCTTTTTCCCATGCAAATAAGGGTACATTTGATCTAAATTATAGGTTACTCATCCCTATCTCGCTAGTGTAAAATTACGGCTTTCCTAGACCGGTAGTAAGACATGGTTGACGTTATGAAGTGCACGCTAAATATTCCAATCGAGTAAATATATAAATCTTGGTTACGAAAGCTTTCAAGTCAGACCCATCCAAGAATCGCTTACTCTTTTCTTTCATTTCTCTATGTTCATATTCATTTGAAGTAACCAGTAAGCGATTTGATGCTGTGCGGCCGGGGAAGGGGGGATTAGGAAGGACGCGAAGTTTATCATATTCCTCTCTTCCTCCTATTCACGCGGAAAAAATAAAACAAGTAGTAAGCGAGGAATAAAAACAAGTTAATGTTGGTACGCCTGGATAGCCAGCCTTCTCTCGAATCTATCTTTAAGGGGCCGGTCAACACTCGTTCACCCATAAAAACATGGTATTACAAAATAAAAGATTGTGACAAAACCGTTTAATGGATTTGAAATCGGTTTTCACCAATGAAAATGGATTTATATTATCTAGAGCGAAGACTCTGTATAACTTTTACTAATCATACTAATTAAACTATACAGTGAAAACTAACACATTTTCAGCCTCGCACTATTTTGCTTATAATGACTTCATTAAGTTAAATATTCAAAATTTAATTTTACTATATAAAGCAGAACTATTTTTACTTAAATTCTCTTAAATTAGAATTTTTATTTAGTGTTATATTGTTCTTTATATATTTTTTAAATGAATAACTACTTTATCTAGATTAATATGGATGTAAGTATTGATATTGGAAAAAGAAGGACTCACAAAGCTAGATAATATTTTTCTCCTTGTTTTAGCTACTTATTTATAATTTATTAGTTTAATACTAAGCGTTAAAAGCTTATTTATAAAATTTAAATTTAAAATAGTTTGGTAACCGTAGTGTAACGCTACTTGTAGGAATACGGGGAACTACTTGTACCGCTTAGCAATTTACAAGGGTCTTCCATCTACAGCGTTGCAACAATCGTTTTAGAAGTGACGAGACAAACCATTTATTCCAATATTTTGAAGCTTTAAAATTATGTTCCCACTATTTTAAACCATAATTAATAGTAATCAATGTATTCACCTGAGAGGGGTAGGCGTACAATTTAAGCATCGATATTTAAGGCGCTAGAATAGTCAGACAGAAATCCACCAACATCTTGTTATTTTTAAACTTTCATGGGCTGAGATGTGTGTGTTTGTGTATGTGTGTGTTTGTGTATGTGTGTGTTTGTGTATGTATGCACGCGCATGCACGAGAGCTGGGTTGTGAGACCAGTGCACTTATTTTTTCTTTCCTCTCTCTTTGCTTAGTTCAACCCCCACCCCCTTTGAAAGGTAGTATTTTAGTTTAGGTTGAGGCCTAAATTTGACAGTAGGAGCAGGAAAAAACTCATTGATTTAAACAAATTTTTAAAAGTATTCGTTGCGCGTGGTGGGCAAATATTAAATTTTTAACTTTTTAATTGAAAATGTTTTTATAGTTTCTAAGCACCTCGTCTTACTAACTGTAAATAAATAGGTCATATTATTGTATTAAAAAAAATTAAGCGTATAATTCGAACCAAAAAATATGGATGGACATTATTTAGTAATAGTAAATCTATATAATTGAATATAGACCTATTTTTATTTTTAAATGATTTAATTTTACTGTACTTAACATTATTTAGAATAATATTGATTAAAAATATTAGCATTTTTACTTACACATAGGCTAAAGTAATTATGGTAATCATGGACATTTTCGGCCTCAAGATGGCTCTAACCTTCTATGTAATCTCAAACTTTAAATAAAAGTGGATCTTACATGTATATCTTTTTCCATTTGATTTGTAAAACTTTTGATACACAATAAAAGGGATATATACAAATGGTTTTGCAAAGTAAAACTAATGAAACTTTATCGATTTACATATGCAAATTTTAGATTAGTCAAACAAATACAAGCTTGAATTGTGAATATGGTTTTAGAGAGGATCATAAAGTATACATGGACCTCCTATCTTTAAATAAAAATTTTTTACATTATATAATGTTATAAGCAGCACTCAAAAATTAAAAAAGTATACATTATACAATCAGCCCTAAGAAAATCTACTTACTAATATTAAAAGCTATTTGGAATACACATTACATGAACGGAAATATATTTTCAAAGAAAAAAGAAGATTTTGTGAAATAGTTTACTACATACACACATAAAACATATACACTATATATATTGTGTAAAAAAACATGAATGGCCAACATAAATAATTCCATAAGAAATTATTTCTTTTAGCACTGTGTCTTACTACCCATTTGGGTTACACACTTATGTTCTAATTACGCTCATGTTTTAGGGTTTAGGAAGGTTATATTTATTGGAAGTGTACCAGCATTTGTGAGTAGGGAGAGTGGGAAATATTTTGGAAAACCCTTCAGTACACTCGACCGATATAATAACCTCGATCTCCCCGTCATTGTCAGTCTAGTCTACTGCGAGAGTAGCTTGTTAAACCATGCGGCCACCGAAGTGGGTGACATAAAATTAAATGTGTCACTCGAACATTTCACCAATAGTTACCTCCATTAGCTTTTTAGCTACAGGTAAGCAATTAAAATAAAATAAATATAACAATGAAATTAAAATAAATACATGAGATAGTATAGTAAATAAATGGTACGACACAATCGCACAAACTTTCTCATATTGAGTAAGTATTATAGCTTCAGAGATAGCTTTCAAAATTTTCAAAAATAGGTTTTGAGTAAACTGTATATCACTAGGTAGCATCTGAAGTCATCAGTAAACTACTATAGGAATTTCTTCCCCAAAACAAGTATATATCTTTATATGTCATCCTCATGAGTAATGAGGTGGACTGGATAGGACTAGCTCAAGATAAGAATAGGTGGCGTACTTTAGTAAGTGCGGCAATGAACTCTAGAGTTCCTAATACCATAGACTAAGTAAGTATTAGAAAGTAATAAACATTACTTGGGAATATTTAAAAAAAATTATATTATAAGGATTAAAATAGTTTTGTTTATTTTGCTATTCAATAGAAAATAGGCTAATAACCCAAATGTATAGTAAGACTTGATGATAAAAAGAATACCAAAATTAAAAGTTTATTGATAAAGTATTTTGTATGAAATATTAGTAGTATTCTCTAACTCTTTTTCAAACGCTCTCTTTTTCTCAAATGCTCTCTAGCTCTCAAACCCTTGCTTTCTCCCTCAGACGCAGATACTCTCAAACGTTCTATCTGTTAAACGCTCTCTCACAAACGCTCGCTCGCTCTCTTAAACACAATCTCTCTCAAACTTTTTCTAAATCACTCTATCTCTCTCTATTTCAATCTCACTTTCTCTATTTCAAAATCACTTTCTTTCTCCAATTCTTTCTCTATAACTCTCTCTTTAATTCATTATCAACACACTCTTTCTTAAACACTTTCTCTTATGCTCCCTCTCACTCTCTAAACTTTCTAACCTTTCCTCTCAAAATCTCTCACACACACTCTCTCACACTTTATTACGCATTCTCCCTCACATATTCCTTTCTCTCACACACACTATCTTACTTTCTCTGACACACACTCTTTATCTCCTCACACACACAAACACACACTCTCTTTCTCTCTCCTCCCAGTAGTTATTTCTCTAACGGTCTATCTCATGAACGCTTTACCACAAACGCTGCCCTTCTTTCTTTCAAACACTCTCTCTCAATCCCTCTCACAAACTTCCTCTTTCTCAAATTCCTTTTCTTTCAAACTTTCTCTATACAACTCTCTCTTTCTCAATATCACTCTCTATCTCAAACTCTTTCTAAATCACTCACAGTCTTTCTCTGTCTCTTTCTCACTCTCCATCTCAATCTCAATCTAACTCTCTCTTTCTCACTCTCTCTATCTCAAACTTTCTTTCAGTCTCTTTTTTTCTCACACTCACTCTATCAATTTTACTCTCTAAATCTCTCACAATTATTTTCTCTCTTAATCTCTCTCGCTAAATCTCTTTCTAGCTTTATCTAACTATTATTTTCTCCTTATTAACTAATCTCTTCCTTTCCAAATTCCTAGGATATCGGCTAAAAAAATAGTTGATAGCTTTTGACCAATAAGCGTTTGGTTGAAAAGTCAAGTGAGGTCTTATTATATAGATCATTTCCTAAAAAAAAGTGCAATAATCCACAGCCATTGCTGCGACAATCCACTATTTGAAATATGTTTTTATAAATCCAAAAGTTGCTGAGCTATAACCAAGTATATACTTTTAAATGAAGCTTTGGGATATAGAATGTTGATTGTAGTGCTCTTTGGTGAAGCAAGAGTTTCAATATTTTCTCAAAATATTTCTGTAACTGTGAATATTATTTTGCTTATTCTTTTTGATAGTATGTGATATTTAACAATGTAAAATAGTTTTATATATCTTTGTAAATATCATTAATTTAGGTAAAGGAGCGAGAAAGTCTATGGTGTGCACCGTACCATTAATTATTTTTTTAAATTCAAATTTATTATACTTAAATAAATAAATAATTGCATTGTAGCCTATATGTTGAAAATAGCGTCTACTTTTTACTCAACAGTTGCTACACGGGCTAAATGTCAAAATCATATAGTTTGGTTCACCCGTGATGTGAATATTGGGGTCCAAATAGTTCCTGATGCGTGTACTTATGTCTTTATTCCTATTTCACACTCTCTTTCAATGTTAAATGCGTCTACATTCAACGTTAATTCTATATTCATCATTCCTAACCTATAAGTAGAACTAAGTGTGGATATTTCAGACCGGTAAGGTTGAGATGCACAAAACAAAGCAGAACATAATCTTACATTGTACAAGTAAAATAAATAATTAAAAAAAAAGCCTTTCATATCTTTTAAACTCATAATGGCACGCTCATAATAATACTGTTTAATTTTAATTTAAAGAATCATCATCATAAACAGTGTCCAGCCTGTGACTGGATTAGTTTAGTAAAATGACTCAATTTTCCTCTATCCTTTCACCATTCTTCCTTCATTATTTGCTTCCGTTCCTCTCCTCTCCTCTCACTTAAACATTTTCTGTTGTATACTTTTCTTACTCCTCGTTCTTGTCCTTTATTGTAGTCCTTTTACTATGTACTTCATTTCTATAGTTCTATTTTGCATCCTCCCACTCTCCTTCCTCCCTATATGAACATAACATCACAGTAATGATTCCTCTACTTTCTCAAGTACTCCCTGTATCCCCACTCATTCCTGGATAACTTCTTCCCTACCCCGTTTCTCCTCGTGACAGCTAACAAGCTTATTTGAATGGTGTGTCTACATTTATTCTATCAGTGTAAATTTAGTTTTAATTTGATTAGGTATCAAATATAATTTTTACTATACTCCTCTACTCACTACGTTTTAACTAACAGAACTTTACACTATTTGAACTTCATTGAAGTTTATTAAAATCTAGTCAGCCTTGGATATCCCAAATTGTGTTAATTTGACACCACGAAAATACATTTTGAATTTGTAATGATTGTTCATTTGTTTTTGAACCACATCTCATTACTCAAATTACTCTAATGAAGTAGAAGTGAAATGTATATATATTTTTTTAATGTACCTGTATTTTCTAGATGGGAGAATGGGAAACAATTTGGAAAAAAATACCTGGCTGGGATTCAAGCCCCGACCTTACCGTCACCGCAAGACCAGACTGAATTAGCCTACCATTCAGTCCGCATTATAAACATTGCGGGTTATTAGTTATTTTATTCTTTCAGCTTATATCATACGGTAGCCCGGCTCTACCGGATTATATTTCAGGTACGCTCTACCAAGCTATGAATTAACGCCCGAGGGACTGGGCGCTGTTCCTATTCTAGAATTAGGTTTATTGTAAGTCATTTATATCTAGACTAGATTTGTATTTATAGACTACGTAAAATATTACAATAGCTACAATTATACATATTAGTTCAACTATCATTGCGAATATACCTATTACTACTATTATGGGAGAATGGGAAACAATTTGGAAAAAAATACCTGGCTGGGATTCAAGCCCCGACCTTACCGTCACCGCAAGACCAGACTGAATTAGCCTACCATTCAGTCCGCATTATAAACATTGCGGGTTATTAGTTATTTTATTCTTTCAGCTTATATCATACGGTAGCCCGGCTCTACCGGATTATATTTCAGGTACGCTCTACCAAGCTATGAATTAACGCCCGAGGGACTGGGCGCTGTTCCTATTCTAGAATTAGGTTTATTGTAAGTCATTTATATCTAGACTAGATTTGTATTTATAGACTACGTAAAATATTACAATAGCTACAATTATACATATTAGTTCAACTATCATTGCGAATATACCTATTACTACTATCATTACGAATATACCTACTTTTATTACTATCATTACGAATACATTCTACCTACTACTATCGCAAACCATTATGAATATTACAAGTGCTCTTATATGCAGATGGATGATGCCGTATTAATGACAGATAGTGAAAGTGACTTACAGAATGCACTAAATAATTTGAATGTGGTAACGGGCAAAATGGATCTTCATATAAATGTATCCAAAATTAAGGTGATAGTTTTTGATAATGATGGATTTGGGAATGATTGTTAGCCTAGTATATATGTAAAACTGTTAGAACATGTGAATGATTTTGTGTATCTGGGCAAAATATTCTGTAAAAATGGAAGGATGGATGGGGAAATTAACAGATGTGTGAGAGAAAGTAGTTAGATGTCTGTGGACTATTCAAAGAATGAAGTAGTATTGGAAGAAGCAAAGGTGGCAGTATATAAAAATTTGTCGGCGTCAACATTTTTTTGTGGATATGAAGCGTAGCTTTGTCATTAGAAACATAAGAGCAAGATTAATGCTGTTGTAATGAGATATCTAAGAAATTTATGTGGAAAAACTCATATGGACAGTCAGTAATGAATGTGTGCTGAAAGAGTGTGGTTTGAAATGGAATCCAATAGGTCAATGTGAAAGAAGTGTCTTAAGCTGGTTTAGGCATGTGTGAGAACTAGTTTGGTTTAAGTGACGAAGAAAATATATCAAGATAAAGTGTGTGGATCAAAAGGAAGGAGTAGGTCATATAGGACGTGGATAAATGTGGTATACGAATGTGTGAAAAAGAGAAACATTAAGAGTTTAAAAATAATAGAGCATGTATGACTAGATTTATGGATGTTCTTGAAGCAAAGGGAGGTGTAGAGAAAGTTAGTGAGAATGGGTTAAGTACGGAGTTGGTTTTTGAGCTATATGTACAGTTTCTTGCCTACCTCTTAAGATAAAAGCGTTATTAGATAAATATGTATGAATTTAATATAAATATACCTACTATAATTACGAATATATATACTACTGCAATTATCATTATGAATATACCTACTATTGCAACTATCATTACGAATATACCTACTATTGCAACTATCATTATGAATATACCCACTATTATTACTATCATTACGAATATATGGTACCTACTGTTATTATTATCATAATAAATTATTACTATCATAATAAATATACCTACTATTACTAGTGGTGTGAGAATCTTCTAAGTATAGAAGTTGAAAGTAAAATCTATTTCGCTTGGACTTCGACACTTCCAATAAACTTCTAATCTTCATAAAATTTATAATGAATAAGGAAACTTTGATATATTAAGAACAGATTAGAAGTATATCACAATAGGCCTATATGACATATTTAAAACTATAATATTGCTTAAATCAGCTACTAAACAGTATTTTAACACAGCTATTGTGTCAGCATAAAATATTATGTTGTGCCTTTTTTCCCGTAAACATTTCTCTTTACCTTACTGCACTAAGTTGATAATTAAAAATTTTTAAATTAGTGTCATGTGAGAAAAAAAACCATTATCTCTGAATTAGTCTTCTACTCTGCCTTGAATACAAAAAGTAACCTTCACACCACTGATTATTACTATTATTATTAACTACCGGCAAGATGTAACTGAAGATTTGTGTTTGCTCCAAAATTGAATAGCTAATGTGTATCCGCATTTGCATAAAGAGAGAGTCATGGAAATCATGGTAATTTTGTTTGTTAAACTGGACGAGATTCGAACTCTGACATTCACATCATTAGTAAACTTGGTCAGACGAAACTGATGCCTTAGCTGTGTGCCCATTGATACGCGTTTAGTCACACTTTTTAAAAAAGCTTTTTAAGAAGTCTTATTTTCTTATTTTATTTTAATATTCAGTAATTTAACAATAAATTGTTACTGTTTATATCTCCTTTCTTTACGAGGCAAGTTGAGTTTGACAGTATTCTCTTCTTAAATGTGCAGTAAAAATCCAGTTAGAATTAAAGTAACTTCGCCTTTCTTTTTTGGACGTGACTGTAAAAGAGTTTTAATACTACTCATAAAATCTCCACTAATTAAAAATATACAATTGTAGGTGAGATTTCCGCACACATAAACTTATAAAAAATGCTTGTTTTATTTTATACGAACGTAACATTTGCGCTTAATTGTATGAATAAGCGCACAATTTTTACTAAAATCTTTCAGTTGATGCAGGTAGCTGCACACGAAATTTAAAACAAAAGGATTTAAAATGAAATACATATTCTAAAAAGGTATATGGGAATTAAATTGTAAACACAGATAAAAAATATAATATATGCCACGATTTTAATCAATGGAGCTATTATAAAACAGAAATGACAGATTAAAAAATAATGTACTACCTGAAATGCAGCATGTAATAAAACCAGAAATTTCCACGAATTAGAAAAAAACTCATAGGATCAAAAGAAAATGTTGGTTTGATTACAGATATCTGTAATACTATCTTATATATAATTTGATAAGCCCGTTTCCAGTAATAGAAATTACGAGGAAATCACTCAACAGAGTTTGACAAACGGCTACTTATTTTAATGTTTAGGAGTCGAGCAAGCCTAGGTAGAACAGGCTGTGATTGGCTGCTATAAAATTGCCCTGGCTCTCTGATTGGCTGTTATACTGGCTCAGCTCTTTTTCCCCTCCCCCTCTGACTCCATTTCCACGGTTTGAATGTATTCCAAACTTGTTGGTTCTTGTCCAAAATTTTTTGGTTGGGGTTGGGGTTGGGGTTGGGGTTTGGGTTGGAGTTAATGACTTGGTGTCCTCTGTACCTTCTTCAATATCGCAAAGGTTAAATTCTGGAGTTTTTTTCCGCTGTACTTGTTTGTCTTCTATGCGGCAATGGTTTTTCCCGCTGACGTCATCGCTCATTTGGGTGATCTCGCAACTAGAAAACATTGTCACAGCTCTGATTATGCACAATCAGGGGCCTCAGAAGCATAACAGTGATTTATTATCCTCAGATAGGGGCCACTATCTCCCCCCACAAAAGTATACTAAAATTGGTTGTTTAGTAGCGTTGGTCAACATGCGCGGATGTAGGTATCCACCATATCAACATGGACACTGTTGGCGAAGATAAGGAGGTGTAAGGTAGAAATGTTCCAGTGATTACATGGGGTGAGGGAGAGTAGAATACCACCCCAAGTCACCCAAGCGAGACTCGAACCCAAGACATCCCCGTCATAACTAGATGAGCTACACGCACCCTTTATGGCTAAGCATCTAATATATTAACTAAGATAAAGTGGTAGGGATGATTAAGAAAGTGTCCCAGCATTTTACGTGGTAGGAAGGAGTAATGTAGAAATGTTCCAGCGTTTACATGGAGTGAGGGAGAGGAAAACCATTTTGTAAGAATTAGTGACAGTACACCTCAGCGGGGATTTGAAACCCCAAACTCCCCCGCCATAAACTAGATGAGTTACACACACCCTTTCTGAATAAACGTCTATAATCGTATTTATTTTGTTGACCTATCAACTCTAGTCGGGGTTTTAACCCCCTACCTATTTCCGTGACAGTGCGAGATATGTACCAGCATTTTCTAGGGGTTGAAATATGAAACAATACAAGTATTATTGTATTTATATAGTAATTAGCATTTGTTCGAAATAAAAATATTAATTTTTTGACCTATCAACCTTAGTAGGGATTTGAACCCCTACCTCCTTCCGTAATAGCGCGAGATGTGTACTAGCATTTGTTTGGGGTTGAAATGTGAAATTATACAAGCATTATTGTATTTATAAAGAAATTAGCGTTTGTTCAAAATCTTGCTGACCTACCAACCCTAGTAGAGATTTGAACCCCCTACCTCCCTCCGTCACAGGGCGAGATGTGCACACATATTTGCTTGTAATTAAAATATGAAATGTTACAAGCATTATTGTATTTATAAAGTAATTAGCGTTTGTTCGAAATAAAATTGTGAATTTTTTGGATCTACCAACCCTAGTAGGGATTTGAACCCCCTACCCAGAAGGTTTTGGTATGCCAGCAAAACAACGGTGGTTTGGGGAGGAGAAGAGAGCAAAGAAATCTTGTGTAATAATTTGTATATTTCTAACCTAGTAACTAGTATTGTTAATTGTAGATGGTAACTTTTATACAATTTTAAAATATGTTCATTAAGAGATAGTTTTAGTAATTAAAGAGTATCAAACTTACATATTAGATGATCTATCGCGTCCAACAGTTTACCCAGCAGGGATTTTACTCCACTAACCCCCCGCCAGAATTAGATGAGCCTGACATTTAGATGGCGTGCCTACTGGGATTCGAACCTCTATATCTTTTGCAGGGCTGTTAGAACGGTCATCCAATCAAATACTTCCTTCCCGTAGCTGAGTGTACTCAACATTTGCGAGATTCATAAAATAAGGCAAACTCAAAAAGGGTTTTATCGGTTAAAGCTGGCTGACCAGATTTTCCATTTGATAAAATTAGATCAGATATAATGTTTACCCGCATTTGCTTGGAGTGAGATCAGAAAATCTATTCCAATGGCCGACTGCACCCCACATTTAGTGAGAGTGAAATATAAGACAAAATCAAAAATCAGTTAAAGATGATTGACCAGATTTTCCGTTTGATATAATTAAACTAGGTAGAATGTGTACCAGCATTTGGTTCAGAAAAACACTACAAGCATATTATTGCAAACAGTTTCACTATTTGGATAGCGTTTGTAAATTAACTAAATTTGGTTTAAGGTAAGGTGGCAAGTTCACACATACACACACACTTAATCACACACAGTCAGGTGACCGTTCATTTTTATTTATAAATCGTAACGGTAGATTAATACTCAAGGAGAAAGTAACCTGTTACTCTGCAACCCTCAACTTACGTTATCTTTTACAACTATATTTAAACTATTATAATAAACCAAACTTATATTCACCTGTATTCATTTTTTAATCACTTTAATTCTGCGCCATCTAACGAATAAATTTGGTACAGTAATTACTTACGACTTTTTCAATAACTCGTGATAGCACGTACATATTCATATTTAATAAATGTAATTATTACTACTTATACAATAATTTAAATACGCAAATGGGGTAGGAATAATGAAAGTATATACGAGGGGTAGGTGTACCCACATTTGTATGGAGGGAGAGTTGAAAATGGTGTAATGAAAATAACCTCAGTTTAATAGGACAGTGTTCGAACTCCAACCTTCTCAACCAACCATACAAGACCAGCTACGCTTAATTAATTGTACAGCTCACAAGACTTAAATAATATTGGTGGATGTCATTTAAAAAAATTATGTTGTTTCTGTTGTATGCTATAAATTTTTAAAATAAAATTTAATAATCACTTGCTGTTTGTCGATAAAATAACTAGTAAGAAAATGTTATTATAATTTTTTTAAATATCCCTAGAAAATTTTTGTTGGAAATCCTTGGCGAGTCAGACAGGAAGGAGATGGCAATATACACATGGCAACATTTCCAGAATTAAATATTAAATAGCGCAGAATAGTAAATGTTAATCTTTATTGATTACACCTGTGTAGTGTAACGTTAATTGCCACCCTACCATGTATTTCCTTATATTTTTCTAATTTTGTAAATAATTTCCCATTAATTTTCGATTTAGATGATGCACTTCAAAGTTCAGCCACATCTTAACGCGCTGTGTTACCGGCGTGACCGAATAATATTATTTACATCCATTCAAAATAAAACGGAAGTAAGAACGTCTAACAATGTTTTAAATAATTAAAATAATAAATTTTGATCTAACGAAGAACACTTTCCTTTTTATTAAACTTATTAACTATCCTTCAAGAAAGTTTGTTGACTCTTCTTTATTTATTTTCAATGTCGGATAATATTTATTTAAGGGCATGTGTAGATCTGTCAAACAAGTGAGTTCCGTGTCTCGTGATTATAAAAGAAGTAAGAAAAGAAAAATAAGTGATGCAAATACCTCCAAACTAGCACGCATTTCAATTTTGACAGATGGAAATAAACATTTTAATTGCCATAAGAAACATTGTTCATATTTATTGACCTATATTTCAATCTTTAAATCACCATGGGAACCGATATTTGCTGCATGGCTGTACATCTCTAAATAAAATATATCTCTTTGGCGGAAAATTAATAACTCAATCTTCATTAATTGTTTGTCCGAACACATCACAAATTACTCTTTGGATGAATATTTCTCTTTGGATGCTGGTCATCACGCATCTAAATTGAGATGCCTAAACATGGGAATCATTTATTTTTTCATTGGAATGTTGCTATCGTTAATTTGCATTTAAATCAATAGTATTTAGCATAGTTCCAAAATTAAAAAGTTAAGATGTTAAGTTCGTGAAAATATTGTCTACGCATTGTTTCGCGCATGATACAATTATTTTTAAATATGTTTAGGTATGTATTATAGGCTCGAAAACGATAAAATGATCTGGAATAATGTGTTAAAATAGCCAAAACTTACTATTTAACATATTAGTTTCAGTGTTCATTTTTTTTTCAAACTATGGGTTTGGGTGTTTATTTGATTCAAATAATTAGGTTTTATGTTACTTTTAACAAATAGTAACACAAAACAAATACAGTAAGTTCAGTTATGTTTCATGTTATTACTTAATTTTGAGGGAATGATATTTCAAAATACCGTACCGTAATGTTTTATGTACTACATCTATATTTTCACATTCTCTATATCTATCTGAAACTCTCTCTCTCACGCTCTCACACACACTCTCACACACACTTTCTCATACTTTCTCCCCTCGCATACACATACAGACACTCTATAACATACTCTCTAATATGATCATTTTTCATTCTCTATCACACAATTTCTCTCACATTATCCTTATTATACTTCCTGTTTTAAGCTTTATCTCAAATTCTATCACTCAAAGTCTCTCAATCTCTCAAATGCTCAGTCTCTATCTCTCAAAAGTTCCATCTCTATTTCTTAAAAGCTCTCTCAAACTACATTTCTCTCTATCTCTCTCAAACTCTCTCAAACTCTCTTTAAATCATTCTCACTTACTCTATATCTCCCTCTCTCTATTTAAAACTCACATTCCCTCTCTCAAACTCACTTTCTCTCTCAAATTCTTTTTATCTCAAACGAACACTCTCAATTTCTCTCTCTATCTCTCTTCAAAACTTTTTCTTAAACTCTGTATCTAACTCTCACTCTAATTTTCTTTTTTGTGATGAAAATAAAAAAATAAGTGTATATATATATATATATATTTATATTAATTTATTTATTTATTATTTATGTTTATTATTATTTATGAGTGTATGAATTTAATTTAATTTATAATATATAATAATGTTGTTGGGCGCCAACTACCAACCCCTCTTGTTTTGTGAAGTAGGTAGATTTTTATCATTAAACAAAGTTATCCCTATAAACTGCTCAGCGGTAAGACGAAAACCCTTTTTCTCAAGACCTCTGGACTTTACCTAAAGTTTGGACTTAAGTTGGACACTTACAACCGAAGACTTCCTGGCGCAGATTATTATTCTTGCTCTGAACAATCCAATCTACATGGGATGCAAGATCAAAAGAAAATACAATGTACATTGATGTAAATAAAAATAAAACAATTAAATTTAAAGAGTGATTTTAATTATTGTAGTGAATGATATCCTTAAATAAACCCTACCTATTAAGGCATGCCTCGTATGTTATAATATTAATAAAATTATTGCTAAGCAATACTTGAAAATGTTAAACTCTCACTTGAATTTTGAGGATAAAAGAATATATATATATATAATTATTGACACTGGAATATTTCTTTAAGAAAAATAACAGGATTTTACAACAAAAACTATCCCTTATAACATGTAACAATAAGGCTATGATTCTTTCATAAACAAAAATATTGTTCTGAGGTGGACAAACGGTAATAATTCTGGTTTGAAAACTGAAGTTATTTGTCCTTTTTTAATAATTTTAAGTATTATACCTAATTATTTAAATCCATAACAGGATGATTACAGATAGATTTGATCTCACCCGAGAATGTCCTTGCTCTGGTAAATGTTGACCCAAAGCTCCGTTAACAATAAACTCCAGGCCTTAAATTTCCACAAAATCTTCCTTGAAAACTTCAACTCCACCTTCCTTACAGGTTAATACTTTCTTTTAGAGAAGTTTTGGATGATAAGAATTACCATGAACCTTTCAAAAAATATAATTGAATGATCCCCAGATCGGCTCCTTCTTTCCACTTTCAAAGCCAATTTAAGAGTCACAACAAAAACTTAGACAAAACACAAACACGTTCTTTTTGTTTTAAAATAAACAATCTCCGGCCTAGGAGAAAATAAATTCACCGGGATTTATAACAAAGAATAGAACAAACAATCTTGACTATTTAAATATTGGGAGTATTACTATAAAGATAATTATAATTTTTACATATGAACATAAGTCATCTTTAAAATTAATTTAAATTTGGCACAAAAAAAAACCAAACGAGAATAATAATCTCTTCCGCTAAGGGTAATTATTTCTCCAAGTGACAGCCAGATGTTATAAGCGTCCAAGAACAAAAAATAAATTAATATAATAGTTCCGAAATAAACCACTCTCTAAAGAAGATAGCGTTAAGATCACCTACCAACAAAATTAATAAACATGGCGGGTTGGCAGTTTATGAATAAAATAAAGAAAGATGATTTAATATGGTGAAATAAAGGTAAGTAGATTATATGTATAACATATATTTTAATTGTAAATGAATAAATAATGAATATTCAAAACTTTAGGAGTTTTGAATGAAATTTAAAACAAATAAACAGTAAAATTGTCAATGATATTATATATTTGAAGAATTTAGTCAACTGATTATTAGATTTCTATTATAAGAAACTATTTTAACCAAAAATAACATCACATTCTCTACACTTATATCTTCCTCTCTAACTTTCTATCTCAAACTCTCTCACACGCCCTCACATTTTCTCTCTCTCTTTCACACAATATCTCTCCCAAAATTTTACACTAACTTTTTCATATATATATATATATATATACACACACACACACACACACACACACCCACACACACACTAACACACTTTATCACGCATTCTCCATCATATATTCTCTTTATTTCTGTCTCACACTTTCTTTCATTTTCTCTCATACACACTCTACCTTTCACACACATTCTTTCTCTTCACACACACACACACATAAACACATTTTTATATATAATTTAATAAGCCCATTTTTGGTAGTTGAATTTAACAGTAAATGGTTTTACCAATTTTAACAAAGTCATTTTAAATGCCGGCAAAAATATTATACTAAAATTATGTACTGTCGACCCCATAGGCCATGAATATGTTATATTAGCAATAATAAAGCCGTTGAGTCCTACTTGTGTATAAGGTTTATTGTTAATGTTAATAAGTTCACTGTGGATTCCGTGAAGTGTAAGTAGGCGTGGCTGACGTTGACTGACTGACCGGGACCCATTTACTAGGAGGCCTTGACCCTTACAAGTCTCCATAAAGTCTCGCTAGCAACTGACTCGCTGTTCGCCTCAGGCAAACTCACCGATCCATCCCAGACCCTAGCGGCTAGTGCCACCTGTCAACGCCACCAAACGCACACGTCACACACTCCCCCCTACTTAAAAATAGATAATAGAAATGATATCACATTACATAAAGGTAATTAACTGTGTTCATAGAGATTAACCTTAAAACTAATTACCTATATAATATATGGACAATAGATAGGCCATAAATACACTTCAAACAATAAATAGACAGTAAATAACCAATAAATAGAACGTAACTAAACTAAACTAAAAGGTCTGTTAAGTCGTCTTGATGGGTATGAACAATTCTGGCAACACTGCCAGTAAACCTATCATTGTTTGCTCCTCCGGTGGCGACGCTGGCCCCTTGCTCTTCAGGTGGTGGCGTCTGCTCATGGTTTTCTTACTCTCCGGACGTTGGCGTCGGTCCTGGCTCTCTTCCTTGCTCTTCAAACATCCATGATAACGTGTCCGCTACCATGTTTTATTTTCCTGGGATATCTGTCAGCGAGTACCTCATTACTTGTAGTTGGGCTATCCACCGTTCTATTCTTCCTATTTGCCTAGGATGATTTAATAGCCAAGACAAGGCAAAGTTGTCAGTTTGAAGCTCGAACTCATTATGCTCTAAATAGTGTCTGAACTTGTTGGCTCCGAAAATTATGGCTAACGCTTCCAGTTCGAAAGTAGCGTAATTACCCTCGAGAGTCTGCAATGTGCAGCTGGCGTAGGCTATTGGTTGCAATTCCCCTTAACTGCGTTGGCACAACACTGCTCCTAGCCCCGAAGAAGACGCGTCTGTTTGTAGAATTAAAGGCTTCTGAAAATCTGTCATTTTCAATAAGGGAGGATGTGAATGTTTAACTTTTCTAACGCTTCTTTGAATTGCGGACTCCACTTAAATGTTCCCTTATTTTTCTTTATTTGGTAAAGCGGGAAAGCTACAAATGCAAGATTGAGTATGAATCGTCCATAACAATTGATCATCCCTAAAAACCGAGTGAGTTTCCTTGTAGTGTTGGGCCTGGGGAACTCGCGCACCACTTGTGTACGTTCGGGGTTCACCGCTACTCCTTTATGGGAAGTTATATGACCCAAATACTTGATTTCCCTCACTGCTACTCTTAATTTCTTGGGATTCACCGTAAGGCCGGCTTCCCGTAATTCTTTTAGCACTTCTCTAATGTGTTTGTCATGGTCTTCGTGATTTTCAGAATAAACTACTTAGTCGTCTAAGTACGCAAACACGTACTTAAACTTAACATCCCCGACACTCATGTCAGCAAAACTTAAAAAAAAATGTTCGATGATAATATATAAACGTTTTCATTAATATTTCCCATACAAACAAAGGAGGTACCTAATATTTATTATTAATTTTCCCAATAGTTATAAATGAATACTTACTTACTTTTTGTAAAAACATTAAAACGTTCTGGCAAATGAGTTCGTCGTGTATTGTCTGGTTTAGCAGTGAAGATGAGATTGGGGTTCAAATTTCGAGTTGGGGTACTATGAATTTTCTTAAAATCACTCTCCAACTTTCTTTGCATAAATATTCGGTCACGTTACTTCTATTATTATTCGTTTCACATCCATACCCCACTATCCTAAGTGTAAATATAAATTATTATTAGCACCGCGTCTTACTACCCGTTCGGGTTATACGCACGTAAATATAAAAATAGCTTGATAGGTAGTATGACGCAGAGCTCAAGCCAGATCTGTTTGAATGGTTTTTAGCATTTTATTTTTGGTTTAATAGTGCATAGTTCTAAAAAATATTGTTCTTTAATAATGTTTGACACATTTATTGAAGTTAAAGGGACATGGTACAAAAATTTCAATAAAAACGCTCAAAGAGCTGAGAGTCCCTTAAAATGTTTTCAACGATAGCGACTTTCCAACAAAACCTAAATGCAATGCTAACTTTAAAATTAAAAACAAAAGGGATTGGCGCATGCTTAAGCTTATGAAAAAAATGAACTAAATCCTTTAATGATTGTTTTTTAAAATGCATGAAAACATATCTTTTTTTAAAACCTTGATAAGTAAAGTTGTCGTATGAAAATTAATTGATTTGTAGTTATATAACTTATTTTTACTAATGCTCGTCAGAGTATATCAAAATGAAATAATGAAAATCCCATTTAAAAATATAAAATTCAAGTTTAGGTAAAACCATAAATCAATTATAATAATTTCCACAGTGGAAGCGACGCTATTACAACAAGAGAATTACGAATATCTGGAGCTCAAGAAAGTGTGGTAAAGAAGCTTGAAAAAGAAGAGAATACAGATATTCTACTGTAGCACGTGAAGCAATAGACGGATCAANCCCCCCCCCCCCCCTACTTTACTACTAAAAAAAAATTCCACACAAATAATATGAAGTGTAAAAAAAGGAGGGAAAGATGGTTTTGTTAACGCAGGGAAATCACTTTTACAATCGTATTGCAGTCATCAGTCACAATTTTACGAATAAGTTACTTTGGAGAGTGGGATGGATTCAGAATTTCGTTGGCATTTTTTTTTTTAGAAAGAGTAAGGGTCAAATTGGAGTGGGAAGGAATGGTCAAACTGTCCAACTTTTTGTGAAACCGGTGGCTTTTATTGTAACTCTCTTACACCTCTGTTTATTTTTATTTTTCCTGAAACTAGGAGGTTATTTTATATCCACTTGAATGTTACCAGCATAACTTTTGGGGTCGTTATCCACAGTTGTTCGAGTAAGGTAGTTAAAGTTTGTTTTTAGTGTCACGTTCCACACAAGGGCTATTAATGACTTGATTTACAAGCTAGGATTGAGGAAGGTAGCTCCAAGTAAATGCATTCACATTACATTCAAATACTGGAAACCAACAATGGTGTATACAACCAGGGTATAAACCTCAATATTTCTATCAATGGTGATACAGCCGCATGCAAATACATTTCTTTGTTTTTTTTCCATATTTTATCAACCAACACAATGACCTACCTACAACAATAGATATCAACAAGTATGCAAACAGGTAGAACGTCTTTCCAAGCGCTTCACTCAATGATCGAATCAAAACTGTCATCAAATAAAACCAAACCCAGGACATATCAAACTATTCAGACCAATAGTAGCATATGGCAGTGAAATGTGGATAGTAATAAAGATAACAGCAAGAAGACAAATTACATTTGGAAACTAGATGCTGAGGAGAATACGTGGAACAATAAGAGAAGAAAATGAATGGAGGGTTAGTAAGAATAGTAGGATCAGAGAATGGTACCCAACAGAAACTAACAGAACATCAGTACTGGTCCCGTAGTGTAGTTGCCAGTGCACCCGGCTTTAAGACTAAGGGTCCTGGGTTTGATTCCCGGCTGGAACCGTGGGTATTTGTCCCTTAAGGAGAATGATCACAACAGTCACCAGAGCTTGGTTAATCACGCTTAAGTTAGATTAAGGCCTACCCCAGCTCCACAGCATCATAATAACCATCACATCATTTCATTGCGGTAAAGACGTGTAGACAACCTACTATGGTGGGCAACGTTCTACGCCAACAGAGAAGCCAATAGTCTACACATAAGGCTACCGAACCTTGACTTCGAAGTCACTCCCGGTAGAATATGCCCCGTGGTGAAAAAAAAAGTCAGTAATTAGGAGCAGAAAACTTGCGTGCTTTGGTCATGTTTAGATAAGAGTATATAGTTTGATAAACAACCACTGGACTGACCAAGAAACAGATGGAAAGAAGATACAGGGAAGGATCTGAATAACTTAGGTGTGGAAGAGGCAAGGACAGTAATTAACAGGCAGAGGTGGAAGGTGGTTGTGCGTGAGGCTAAGGACCGGCTACGGTTTTAATGGCTGCGGAATAAGTTGATTGTTAACTTTATCAATATATAGGCCTAATATTACTTATAATTTATATTCAGATGAGAAAAATGGCACCTATGTAAAGTAACTGAATTTAGCCTAGCACACCAATACTTGGACAGTGTAGGAATACCTGTTAAAAACAGCATATCCATTATTTTTATTAAATCACAATCTCGATGTAGATTAATACGTCTACATGAGTGACATTTGGGCCAATCAATTAAAGCCTTTTTCAACATTTTTTATTGGTTGCTTCGGACTAAGTAACTGAAATTTTTATCTTTGTTCATATAACTAGTATTATAATAAGGTAATTTAATGACATTATGAAATAAAATTACAACCATTGCAAATTTTTTAATTAAAATTAACCAGTAATTTATATTAAAATCAACATTTTATAGCAGGATATGTATTTTATAATATATATGTTGTCAGCTAGCATTATTTAACTTCCTTAAAGGATGTTGAACTAGTGGAAACTCATAAAACTAATTTAATCCTGACTTTTTTTTTATTATTTGTTTAATTATTTGAGGTATTTGTCGTGCACGTTCTGAACCGATTGAGTGTATCAGCATACGAGAATTTCTATGAGTGAGCGTGAAAAGGCCTACCTACCAATTTAGCTGGGAAAGGTATTTTTACATAACTTACAGGGTTCTTTAACAGGTCTCAATCGACATGGGACTAACGGCTTTACTTCCCCACCGAAAGAAGTTGTGATACGAATTTTTATCGCTCAAGAAAAATCCGTTGACCCCGGTTGGGTTTGAACCCATGAACATCAACACTTAAGCCTAATTAACCAGACCCTGGTAACCTTTGTAATAATCCCTTTCTTGGGAAAACTACCCACGGTACCAGCCGGGAATCGAGACTGGTACCCTTAGATTCATAGCCAAGTGCGCTGACAGGGTCAGTTATATCCTGGTAAAAAGAATTTAGCATAAAATGGCACTACAATATTGTTTATGTGCTGTACTCCAGCCCGATTTAGATATGAAGAAACATTTGTTATATTTGTAAAATATACTAAAGCAATTGTTGACCTTGAAGGTCTTGGGATAAAGTTCTCGCCTCAGGATACAAAAATACCTTTCCCGGCAAAATTGTTAAGTCCTTTAGATCTCTCTCATAGAAATTCTTGTGTGCTGATACGATCAGTCAATTCAGAAAATGCGCGTTAAATACCCCAAATAAACAAATTAAAAATGCATTTTGTTATCTGCAGCTGTTACTACTCAAATAAATAAATGCCTGAGAACTAACCTTATTATTAAAGGAAAATCTTTTCAAGCTACTCTTGTAATATTGTTCTTTCTTTTATTAAAATATGAAGTAAATATATATAAACAACAAAAAATAAAAAATAAATCTTGAATAATCTTTTTTCCGTTCATTTGTTTGGGGTATTTAACGTGCAATTTCTGAACCGACTGATAATATCAGCACACGACCTATAAACTCACTTAAATCTAGAAAACAGCCAACTTCCAGCCTCTGGGCCATTTATTCATCATTGTGAAAGGGTAAATTCGTATTTCATGGTGGATAAATGGTTCGGCCATGCCAGGAATGGAACCCGGGACTCAGAGCTTAGTAGATAGGCACGCTACCGACTGAACTAGGGTGTCGGACAATTTATCTAAATATTCACTTTAGTTTGATTTATTATCCTACTTGCGAACATTTTCAAAAATACACCTCCAACCAAGGTATTACAAAATTGGGTATGCATAATAGGCCTCAGCTTCTATCATAATTTTAAAGCCAATATTTTAATAAAATATTTGTTTATTCCTTTAACTTTTTCCTATATTTTGAATGGTGTAAATTCTTAGATCTATTCTTTCATCTCAATATTTATTTTCACGACCCAACACTTCATTTTTATCAGAATATATTGTGAGTTTACATCTACAGTACTCAAAACACTCCCCTTTCCCTTTTTCAACCCTTTCACCCCTCTCTCTCTCCCTTCTAAACAACCGTACTTCCCCTTCTATTATATTTTTATATAACTTAAGGTGGGACGGAAGGGGACGCGAGAAAAGGCCAATGTTTTTGCTCCATCACAAACATAGAAATTAATTTTCTTCACATGGTAACTTCAAAATCTCTTGAATATCTGTCAAGGTTTTTATGGAATTTATGTAAAGTTTTTTCTATTCATTTAAAAAGTTTGTTAGATAATGCCTCTATGCTCTTTACAGCTACTCAACAACTGTTGATATGAACATGTGAACAAAATTAAACTCTATGTTTGTACCGAAACAATATTTTATTTATTTTGACCGAAAAAAATGTTTTGCTATAAAAACTGCGAAAACACTAGTCTTTTCTCGCGTACCCTTCATTCCCACCTCAAGAGAAGTTTTCACTAAAGTGGATTCATTATAATAAAATAAGTTTTACTGGAACCAGTTACACTCAAAAAATATGGCCGATAATATTTATCAATAGGCGATAGGAAACACAGTAATAGAAATAAACCAACAAGAACAAAATAAAATTATTACGTAGTAGAAATATATCATACTCTTCTTATTCATAATTTTTCTAACCTTTTTGTTAGAAGAAGATATAGCTATATGTCAATTGTTTGACAGCTATGACAGCTACTTTCATATATTTATAAATCAAATCATCTGCTATAAAATATAATTATATGGACAAATTATATCAATAACGAATAAATATTAATAAAAAGCATTCAGGAGTCATTTTATAATTAGCATAGATATAATTATTAACATAATATATGACACTGAAACTCTGAGAGGTATTTTGGTTTACTAATTTATATTTAAATAATTGCCTAGCTAGAAAACACATCTTATAAATTGTATACAAAAGAAAACATTTGGTTATAATGACTTACTACAATTTTTCAGGTACCCCAAGCCAAGGAATTAAAGGCAGAAGAAATAATATGTGTATATAAGTATGAAATACTAAAGCACTGGGAAGCCAACCTTTGTATCTGGAGTGCTACAATCTAAGAAGAGAATATAATCTTGCCATTCTATCCCAAAACCTCAATTATAGCCTTAACAATAACCACTCCATGCCCTGGAGAAAAATACAACATTGTACTAGGGCTACATTTTGAAAAGAAGTTGGTGTAGTATTTACTTCATTCTTGAACTACATAGGGAGAGTTCTACCCCCATGTCACATATTCATGTAACTGTCATTATTGGTTTAGTCGTGGATACATAGATTGTAGCATGAAAGTTAACGATAACTCCCAAACGTGTGAAGGTTGATACAAAAAGAGCTTGCTGGAGGTCTATTGAACAAATCTTAACTCTACTTTCAGAAAGCTGAAAGTCAATAGTATCCACTCTCATTGCATCCTGAGCCTTTTCACTCCTGCGAATGTGCAGCTCTAAACGAGTGGTAGCTTGTTGTTTGTCAGAACGGTACCTCACTTTCTTTGACTGTCGCATTTAAATTGTCTTACTGGTTTACAGGTGTCAGATCTAGGACGTGCTAATTTTAACTTAGGAAAGTCCTGCTTAAGAACTCATACAGTAGAGTAACACAGAGATACTATGTAAAGGAGTAGCTTTTGGAATGCTGTAAGCAGTCTTGAGTGGTTGAGATCGGATCTGAGGTACTCCTTATTGAGTGAGTGGTGACTAATCTTACGTGTAAAGGACAGTATGTGACCTCAAACAAGATTTTTGTGGTCATTAGATAACTTATTTTTATACTCATTGCATGCAGGTAGTTTTCCTTTCTTATCTTAAATGTAAGTTTTCCTTCCTTTATTTTGCGGATGTAAAGTTTGTGGTCGTCTTCCTGTCAGGCCAAGAATTATTTAAAATATTTTACTACATAACTGTACATGTTTTTCCTTTCCCTTTAGGTACTGTATAAAATAAAGTACTCCACCTCCTACTCTGACTATGATCTCCGAAGTTCCCAAACCATCGCTACCCAACTTCACCAATTTCCAATCCTTTCAGAATATAAGTACCTTGATCCCCATCTCTAACTTGATAAAACCACACAAAAAAGAGTTTTCAGTGTTCATCTTTCAAGGTTTTAAACGCGTATCGGCATGTGATTTCACCAGGTGGATGCTGTTATCCTGGTACTTTTTGATAGAAGAGTTTGTATAGGGCTTACCAGCTTGTTTTATTCATCGTCTTTGTTGAAAAACCTTAATTTTTGTGGTGTTCACTGGTGATCGCCTCGTATCAGACATCTGTAGCTGTTCAGACATTATTAAAACAGAAAATTTACTGCGTTAATATATTTTTAAGACGCTGCACGGGCAAATGTCAACATAACACCAACTGGACTGAATGATGTAATGTCTTCCGGGCCTACTGTGGCATTTGCAGTGTTCACCAATTCCTTCAACGAGGACGTTCATCACTAGCGAGATCTGTCATCAACCATTTCAACTACATGGAAGCTCTCTGGCACTTTTCGCGTTCACCAGGCTATAAAGAATGACACAAGTAATATTTTAACGTAAAAAAAAAATGGATTGTGTGGCACTTTCATCGTTTACCATTTCAAGTCTTCAATTAAGAAAACGTAAAAAAATAGTATTACAATAATTAAAGTGAAATTAAAATTCTAATTAGCAATAGCTGTTATAAATTGAACAGAATTTACTTCTTTTATAGTAGAATTATGTCTGTTAAATTCATTGACAATCGTTTGACCTTTCTTGACGATTCTTGATCTATTTGAAGCTCGTCAGAAAATTACTTTGTAGTTTTACCACAGAAGAGTTTAAGTTTATTAAAAGACAGGGACTTAATGAGTGAGTCCTTTAAGTCTCTTCTTCTAGTCCTTTGCCTTTGTGTGAAACCTTTAGTTTGATTTTACTTTGAAAATAGTGTAGTTTGTTTAGCAAGAATATCACTCTAAAAGTAGCAAAAAAATTAGAGCAAAAAGAAATAAAGAAACATGCTCGCTGTCTTCACCTACCAGATTCGCCAGTTCCGAGTTATCTCGCTTCATTAGCTTCCCCGCTCCCCACTTCTAATCTTCACCCTTTTTGTTGTGCCTGTTATTGTCAGTCTCACTATCTAAATTAGTTGTTCTTAATATTTATGTCACGGATCCCTCCGAGAATCTGAAAAAGGCCACCTTACATATAAATGCACTTAAATACACTAACACAAAATGTTACATACAGTTTACTTTATTGCATTGAAAATAGATTACAGTCGCATGGACATATAAAAACCATCTTTAAAATTAATTGTGTCCTTCACTTTCCATTTTCGTGAAACAAATTAGTGGTTACTTTCTGAATAAAAGTGGAATAAATCCATACTGTGCAACTAAAAAGTGAACTTTAATTTCGTTTAAAGGTAGGAGTCAATAATAAGGGTTCTGATACTGTTGATTTGAACAAGAAGTTAAGATTGTAGAGCAATCTTTGACAGATTAACGCGCATACCTTCATTGACAACAAATTTATTTTGATTTTTTATTTTGATAGCAACAAACGCTGAAAGTCCTAATTCACAAAACTATGTATTAGCAAAAGGAATTAAAGCTCCCATTGCAATTGTATATCATTTTTGCGCACGGTTAACCCAGCACCCCAAAGCTATAAAGATGCATTTTTGCGCACGGTTAACCCAGCACCACAAAGCTATAAAGATGCATTTTTGCGCACGGTTAACCCAGCACCACAAAGCTATAAAGATGCATTTTTGCGCACGGTTAACCCAGCACCACAAAGCTATAAAGATGCATTTTTGCGCACGGTTAACCCAGCACCACAAAGCTATAAAGATGCATTTTTTGCACTCTGTTCCTGTCCTCTCTAAAGCCCACCATGTACCGCAGTTTAAGAACTCCTGCTTTAAGAATGGACTATAAGTTCAACTAAAAATAAGCTGAAACTTCAAGGAAAATATTCAGAAAATGTAACATAAATGAAGTGGTGAAGGAAGAGTTTGGAAATCAGATAAATCTGTGCCGGGACCGAGGATTGAACCCCGGACCCCCAGCACAGAAGTCCGAAACCTTACCCCTAGACCTTCAGGTCACCCGATACTTATTTGAATTTTTGTATTATTAAGTCCCGATTTTATTCCTTTATTGTTGCACATAACTTATTATATGTTTTATAAATGATTAAAGCTTTAGTGTTTATCTAATAATTTGTCTCTAATATTATAGTCGATGTATTCACACGACCATCCATCCCTCACGGACTCTGCCTTGAGATATGAGTGAAGAATGTTCCTGAGCATGGGATGATCCCTGGATAGCTCAGTGGTTAGAGAATTTTTGCGTTAGACCTGATATATCGGGTTCGATTCTTGTGTCCAGATGTTATTTTTCAATGTATTCGATCTATTATTATAGTTAGTATAATAAATTATAATAAATTAATACTTAATTTCATCAACTATAGGTCTACATATTAAACTCCATATTGTTTTTTTTAGTTATTGTTAAAGTCTCTGAAAATGCCCCCCAACGTTCAGTATTTAAATAGTAGAGAATCTTAGTGGAATAGGCATGAAAATTTCGTTGAAAACAAGCCTGTATTGGTGTTTGAACAGTAAGGCTTGTAAAAACCGTTTCTCTATCAGGGTTCTTATTTTGGTAGCACATAAAGTAAATGAAATTATTGAATAGGAAGGGGACAGAAGGCTGAGTTCAGATAACCATTGCACCCCACCCTACGGGCCTAAGCTTTATATCGCGGTTGCAGCAAGCAAAGAAACACAGATTACTCTGCTGGAAGCTAAATCCTTTGCCAACAAGCTATGGAGTAGTGTGGCAATGAGCAATATTCATAACTGCTTCTGGGAAGCTGGTTTATCTACTGGATAATATGTTACTTTTTATGCAGAGGATTATAACCCCCGAACCGAAATAGCTCCAAAATGAAAATAAGGAAGTGGGGTTCAAATTAATATTTATTGATAAGAAAAAGATTAAAATTAAATATATACAACTAAACAAAAACAAAAATTGTAGTGGAAAGGAATGGACTTGACCACTAAGTCCGAACTAGATGGTGATCCTCAATTAAACGTCCATAGCCGAAACATTAAATGAATCACCTTCATTAAAATATTTAAGATCAATTCCAAAGTTAAATATTGAGAATTAAAGTTACAAAAATTTCCCACGTCAGATTAATAACATAATTCATAAGCTTGAGATATTACAATAGAGTTATCTAAATTTTTAATATAAATCGGTAAAATCCAATATTTCTATGTAAGTCTTACTCAGGAGTAAGTCTTACGTGTTAATACTTTATGTTTTGAGCACTTAGCCTTTAAATGCTATAACATTTATAGCTAATATTATTGGTGCTAGGAGACTTTTCTAATCTATAATCTTTGTAAAGGTATCTACAGTAGGCCCATGGCTTCTTTGGTGCTGACTGACAGTTCACAGCTTTTTCTGACAGTCAACAGTTAGGTATATACCTACATTTTTACTGTCAGAAGTGACAACTGCTAAACACATGTTTTTTGAAGATCATATGGTTTGGCGTAGGGATACATAATTTGGTCTGGTACCTATTCAAAGCCGTCAGCTGTCAGCTGTAAGCTGTCAGTCAGCACCAAAGAAGCCATGGAGCTACTGTAGTTTACTTAGGGGAAAACATGCTTTACATTTAGGGTGTATCTATCTATTTAGCCTATTTTCCGTGGCTGTTATCACACTATTTAATCTTTCTAGCCGTAATTCTTAATATTTGTTTGTGACAGACTTCTGCACTGACCTTGAACTAGCTCTGTCACGTTTTCTTTGACGAGCATATCCTTATTTGTTATGATTATTTCCCCATTTTACTGTCAGTCTTTGACAATCTATTATAAGACCGAAGACATATACTATGTGAGATAAAGATAGATATTTACTATTTAAACCATTAGTCTATATAGCCACTGAGAATAGTCCACATATATTATGTTAGTTTGCCTTGTTGATACGTAATAATTGTATNCTTCGTTGATGTTTTAATCTTTTCTTGTAGTGGTTATTTCAATAAACGCTACAGTCCTACCTTCTTGCCGGAATTAATTGACGCTAAAATCATATATCATTGTCTCCTTGAGGAAAAAGTCGAAGGATTAAGTATCTTGTTCATATGTATTAGCTTATGCCTTGGCATCCATATTTTTTGTCAGTTTATTTAATGTTAATAAACAAAAATTGTTATATACTAAAGCCCAAATTCAGTCTATTTATATTTGGTCTACTAGGTTTTTTGTTCTATTCACTAGGAATTATATTCTCGACTGAAAATGTATTGTTTTATAATCTGTTAAACATTATTTTTAATAAAATAACTTATCAGAATCACTCTCAATACAATTCATTACTTCCTTGTCTAGAGAGAGTGTTCCATGACAAAACAGTTAAGGTGCAGTGTAAAGTATCATCCTGGTGTGCCATTATTGATTTATAGCAGGGCCATCCAACTTTAAGTTAGCTAAGAGCTTCATTTTATATTCCTAGACAGTATGTAGGTCACAGTGTACTACGATATTTTCAATTTTCGGATAAATTAAATAGACAAATTCTACATGATAGGCCTGTAGACTAATAACTAGTTCATTACATTAAGAGTATTATTATAATTGATATACATTATTGTACAGCCAATAATACATACAATAAATACTACAAAACTTAAATCTTATCATGTTTAAGAAACTCCTGAATGACGTTATATATATTTTTAAATTTTATAATGCATCGTGGACCACAAAATATGTGGCCCGCGGGCCGCTAATTGGACAGGCCTGTTTTATAATAATCCTCTTAAGGACAATTTTAGAACACTCTCTGTGCATTTCTGTAGACAATTTATTTGTGTATGGAGAAAATTTTTCACCATCTAGTAATACATTCAATTATAAAAGTACATACAGCCTTTAAGAGCATTATTTTACATTACATTATATGTTAAATGTGCTGTCCAGGTTTGTTTGGTTTTTTTTTCTTTTGGATTTTGACTGTGTGTCCAATAGCCACCCATATTTATAAAAAAATATAAGAAAATAAATAATATTTAAAATATTTTAGGATTAATTAAGTTAGGAGAAACATCAAGTTGTCTAGAGCAAAGAGATTAAATAAACATATTTGTAAGTTGGTTATGATTGCAGCGTATATTGAGATATTATTAGCTAAGTTGTTTATGAATTGTTTTAATGGAACCAAGCTGTGTTTATAAAGTTAAAGTTTAATTATGTAGCAATAATATTAAGAGATAAATTAATATCAAGCTTAGTTTGGGGTTTAAATTTTTAAAAGTACAGGGGTTTATACCTATACCCTGATTTTGGTTGGAAGAACAGTAGAAAAATTCAAAACATATTTCTTTGCAGCCAATTTTGATAACATTTTCTTATATTATTTGTGTTATTTGATAGGTATTGATAATATCTATCAAAAGTAACATCTGCAGAATACATGACTTTATGTATGAATATATTAACATTGTTTTAGTAACTTTAGTAACTAACTTCTACTGTTTTTCCTACCAAAATCATACTATACCTATCAATATATGATAGTAGGTATTTAAGAAATATTTTGGAGCATTATCGTAATTTTTATCACTACTATTTTTAATTATTTCTCTAACTAACTCTCCAGACTAAACACATTTTAATTTATCTCTAGAGGAAGGGATGAGTAAGATAGAGTTAAGAGGAAATATACCAGGATTTCGGTGGAGGGAGAGTAAGAAAATATTTAGGAATATTAAACAACGTCAGTGAATCAGGCTTGGATTCAAACCTCGACTGGGTCATCATAAAACCAGACTAAGCCGTCTTGGAGTTTAGTCCATGTGCCCAGTAATATGGGTAGGAGTATTAACTATATAGATATTTTCTTTACAATACTTTCTAATATAAAATTTCTCCCCATATAACGATAAAGAGTAAAGACGAGATGATTAAAATTATATATATTATTACCTTATGGGTCCAAACTATAATTGGTGGGCGCCACTCCTAGTATTTATTTATTTATTTAGCACCACGTCTTACTAACCGTTCGAGTTATATGCTTAAGTACTAATTACGCTAATGGGTTAGGAATTGGTAAGGTTGAATATAGTGGAAGTGAACCCACATTTGCGTGGAGGAAGAGTGGAAAACCATTTTAGTAAAAACCACCCCCAGTTCACCCGACCGAGATTCGAACCTTTATCTCTCCATCCTTGGCAGTCGAGCTCAACACGACTGGTGCGTTAGCTAACCACGCCACAAAGGCGGGTCACTCCTAGTAACTAGGAGAAAAAAAAATGCCTTCAGCTCGGCTAACTCTGACAGAGGCACGATGATTCTTAACACTCGAGACCGCTGGGTGTGCTCGGGAACGTTTTCTGGATGATGCGATGCTAATAATATTGTCACCACCCTAACTACAACAATGGTGTGCTTTACATTTCTACAGGAGTTAAAGGAAATTACATAAAATATAACATGAACAATTTAAATAAAATGGATCACTGGATGAAATGTACTAATTATAATTACAATAAAAAACAATTATTGAAACTTTTGTGGGTTATTGTTATTATTGTATCATTGTTACCATATCCCAATCCTATAGATGTAACTCCGAGTAAATATAATTATAATCTTACCAAATCAAAAAATTAATTATATTACATCTTTTTTTTAACAAAATTAATCAATTAAAAATAATATTGCTGACAAAAAATAAAATAAATCAATAATCAATATTTGTATTAATAATTTTGTAGAAATAAAATATAAATTGAGGTTCAAGAAAAGGCAAAGTGTCTGAATGTTTTAAATTAATTCTTAATGACTGATGTGTGAGAGAGAGAGAGAGAGAGAGAGAGAAAATTTAATGTTGAAGATTTGGCTAGATCTCACCAATAAAATGTGTTCATGTAGAAAAAACCAAAAGGTAGTGAATTTGTTTCCTCGTCTTAATTTTTATACATTTCAGAGTTTCAGGAAATTAACAGTCTCTAGTTCTTCCCTAGAGACTCATCTTTCAATATATATATTCTTATACCACTTTTAAACTATTTTTCCACTTTATAAATACGCCGAGAAAGAAGACCCCCAATCTTCTTCAAATAGTGTTCCAGGGATCAAATTAAAAAGTTTTTTTTTTCAAATCTAAAAAGAGTATTTATACATTATTATTATTATTAGCACCGCGTCTTACTACCCGTTCGGGTTATACGCACTTACGCTAATGTGCAATGGTAGGGTGATTGCGAGATGAAATGGAGGACCTACAGTTTAACGTGGAATCCGAACCACGGTAGAGGCCTGGCATTCCTCACATTCACAAGTTGTGATTAATACTCATCTTGTCAGAGGTGAAAGAAGGGTTTGGCAATCAGATAAATCTGTGCTGGGACCGAGGTTTGAACTCCGGACCCCCAGCACAGAAGTCTGACACCTTAACCCTAGACCACCAGGTCACCTATTTATACATTAAAACAAAAGTGAAATGGTTGGCCGTGAACTAGGGATGGTTATAATACAAAATTAACACTCCTACGCATGCCTTGGAACCATGGCCGACATTGAAAATAAATAAAGAAGAGTCAACAAACTTCTTAAAAGGATAAATATGTTTAGTAAAAAGGTAAGTGTTCTTCCTTAGCTCAAAATTCATTATTTTAATTATTTTAAACAGTGTTAGAAGATCTGCCTTCCGTTTTATTGTGAATGGATATAAATTGTATTATTTTGCCACGCATGGTAAAACAGCGCGAAATACCGCGGGCGAACTTTAAAACACATATTTTAATTCAACCAAAACAAAAATAAGTTGTAAAATATTAAAAAAATTAGAAAAATATAAGGAAATATGTGGTAAAGTGTCAAATAACCTTGCAGCTTGTTAAACAATTTGCTATGTCAAAGTTGAAAATAATTTTTTTTAGCACCACATCTTACTTTTGGTTCAGGTTATACGCATATGTTCTAATAACGCTAATCAGTTAGAGATGAGTAGGGTTCAATTTAGACGTAGTATACCCACATTTGTGTGTAGTAAAAGTGAAAAACAATTCAGGGAAAACCATCCTCAGTACACCTACCGGGATTTGAACCCCGATATTACCGTCATCGGCAGTATAGTCCAACATGAGTGTGACATCATTGTCCACGTGATCACTGAAGCAGGTAATAGAAACATGTCTATTGGATTTTATAAAGATGCTTCAAACTTTATAATTTTCACTATCCATACATTGTAGACCGACACCTTAGCTCAATTGGTAGCGTGTCTTTCTATTGATCCAAGCATCCCGGGTTCGAATACTAGCATGGCAAAAAAAAATTGGTGAAACGTGGATTTACCCTTTCACATTGATAAATTAACGGCCGGGGACAGGATGTTGTGCCTGTCTTAGTCTTAAGTTAGACTTTAAGGCATGTGAAGCTACGACAGGCCTAGGTAGTGGAAAACATATGACTTGAATAAAAAACTGACCAAAGCTACAGGCTGGAAACATTAATGGATGTAAAGTAATATAAACTTTTCATATTTATATTGTAGTCATATTTTTATATTCCTTTAAAATGAAGCTTATTCTTCGTTTTTAATAAACTTTTACGAACTTATCTATTTTGTGGTTTATATAAGCACGATTTCATTACAGTCAGTCATTCTTAAACTTTATATTACTATAAAGGCCATGTGAAGATAAATCGCATCCAATACATAATCTATCAAGAAGGAACCATGAATAACATACATACATGCCGGGTATATTCCATAATGGTTGGGATACTTTTCTCTGAAATACGGTTTGCTTGTGTAGCGGGGCTTAAATAATAATACAAATAATAATAGAACTGAACAAACTTATTTTAACAAATGTGACACATTTCTTTGTAATTATTTATTACACCCAGTTTATTATGCGCTTTTCTACATGTACATTCCGTTTAGATGAAAGTTTACAATCCAATCTTGGCGGACTCCTATATGGAGCTATTGTAAGCTGCACCATAATGGAAACAAGCAAGGTTAGCTTACTACTATTCAGGTGAACGAGAGGTACTGAACGTGTAAAATGGTCGATAATGATAGAACAAACAATTTTACCTTTTATTTTTATGCACCGCGTCTTACTAGCCACCCAGGCTATTCGCATATTGACACAAATATACTAGGTATGAAGGTAGATTTTATAGTAAATATACCTGAAATTACATTAATGGAAAGCGGAGAACTATTTTGTATAAATAACCTTCAGTACACACATCTGATATTTTAAGTTCAACCTAATTATTATCAATCAAACCATACCAACGAGGTTGATGCCTTAGCCCGCGTGTCCACTGGTGAGGGTGATTTTTATATATTGTTAGGTGATTAGCATACAAACTAATTAACTATAGTACCAACAGGGGTTCAGATTCAATTCCCATGTCCTTGTGTAATTTTTCAACTAAATTTAATATTTTATATTTGGAACAAAATCTGTTAATATTATTTTAATTTATCGTAATATAGAGCAAGTATTGAAGTCTTGACAGTTTTCCCCTACCTGTTATTATGAATCTTTGGGTTTTATGTGCCCTCAATTAAAAAAAGGTGGGTCTTACAATTTTGTCCGTCTCCATGTTGGCTAGTTTGTATCTCAATCAGTATGATTGTACCTGTTGGCTAGTTTGTGTCTCCATCAGTATGATTGTACCTGTTGGATAGTTTGTGTCTCCATCAGTATGATTGTACCTGTTGGCTAGTTTGTGTCTCCATCAGTATGATTGTACCTGTTGGCTAGTTTGTATCTCCATCAGTATGATTGTACCTGTTGGCTAGTTTGTATCTCCATCA
>CABFWB010001930.1:0-24024 GCA_902151455.1 Timema bartmani | reverse complement strand
GGGGTTGGTGGACACATCCCTCAATTTCCAGAGGCTATACAAAATCTAAATGATAAACCGTTCTAGAAGCTATCTGAAGTGTTTTTATATGGCAACATAACCCGCTAACTGTCGGAGACTAGGACATATTCTAAATATTAAACACCTCTAGAAGCTCTCCGAAGTGCTTTTTATGGTAGCACAGCCCCCTTATTTGTACTTTTACCTTAATTTTAATATTGTTTTAACCATAAATAAAGCCATATATATACTTTGTTCAAAAAATTTCGAGGGTGGTTTGAACCCCCAAAACCCTCCCTTGACTACGGCCTTGATCCACATATTTTATATTTCACATGATAAGTGTTCAATCTGAAGTGATTCACCCTGTATGGTGGATTTTATATCAACTCAATAAAAGTTTTCAATGTTTGTCAATTATAAACCATCACGGTGACCCATGGGTGTGACTCTGATGGGTTTGAGTGTTTGACGGTCTCATACGTGCATCATAGACACATCACTGTCTTAAATTAATAATACCTGGTTAAGAGACGAACTTGGATATATCAGTGCCACGCTGTGACAGAAGCTCTGTATTATATTCCTTTATTTTGGGGTAATTTTATTACATATATTTGAAAAAAATATTGTTTTGTGGATAAAAACATAGGCCTCAGATATAAATGTCTCCATTTGCTGATTTAAGAGGGCTGGAAACATCACCAAGTTACAAAGCCTGGTTTTAGCTAAATGACGCCATGCATGGGGGTAAGAATAGCTCTAGGCCTTCCAGAGAGACGCGTTACGCTTAAATACGTGGCTGAAACAATGAAGATACGTGGCGGGTACTATCTCATAGCCCCTCACCAGACTATCTCAACTAGCATTACATCCGTATTAAAACAAAAGCGTGCACACCCAGTAGGGTTGGCCGTACAGATATCGTCTCTAACTGTTTATCTGTAGGCCAGGGTTCAAACACTGATGTATTCGCTAGGGGTGAATTTATTTCACAAACTATTCCTCCATTTAATTTTATAAGAAAACATTTGTGCAATTCTTCTTACATTTTTATCTCACTAACCTTAATTACTATCTTTCAACTTATATTGATACATACTCGTTCGGATTACACGGATATATCAGCCACGCTTATGGAATAATGAGAAGGAAGGAAGAGCTTTAGAGGTAATCTACCAGCATTTGTTTGGAAGGAGAGTGGGAAATTATTTAGGGAAAACCACCCTTAATAGACCCAACCAGGATTGGAACCCTGTTCTCCCCGTTATCAGCAGGCCAGTATAACGTGAGAGTGTAATTTTTAATTATAATTTTTGAAAAAGTATATTTTAAATTTTATTAGCTCTAAAAATAATTTAAATTTTTGAGAAAGGGGGAGGGAGAAAATACCCAGAACTCACTCTGAAACCTGAAGCTACGTGTATTAGTTTAGAATAGTTAAAAATAAACAAAAGAACACGATTTCAAGGTTTTGAATATCAAAAGAAGGGGAAAATGGAAACCTTGCAAGTCCGAGCTAAACATTCGAACACGTTGGTTTTAGAAAAATGAGAGTTGGTTTGTTCTTGGACTACACTCTCCCAAATTGTCAGTCACATCATTCCACAAGACTCTCAAATTGGTGTAAGTCACCATCTTCAGTAAATTTTAGAATGTGTCAAATCTTTGACTAAATTTAATTCCTTTTTTATATACCGCTCATCACTACTAATTAATACCAGACAAATTTTGTGTAAATTTACTCTTCCCTTCTAATTAGTTCTTCTTAGGTTTTTTAATTCCTTCACGGCCTCTTTTAATTTTTTATTTCTCTGTTTTCTTTTTTATGGTTTTATATTTGCATACTATGCATTTGCTCGGTACTGAAAACTCCACGCATTCCCTGAGTCACTCCATTCCATATATATCTTCTCTCTTACCAATTTTGTTCCCTCGTGTATCTATTTTATTCCCTTCTCCCCCTTTTTTTTACTATTGTACCCCATATCTAGAGCAATGTTTACCTTTTCACTCTAGCAACTATTGAACCTTCCTTGTTGGTTTTATATATATCTAGGTTGGTTCTCCAGCGACTCAAGGCTATGTATCCTCGCTCGGTATCGATTGAGGGTCTCCGATATAGGAAGCCGATACTAAGAAATGTAACGTTCCTCCCAACGGAGACATTCTTATCTCATACCGGTGAGGTATAACCCTGGATATGTCTGAATGGGAGTAACGCTGGCTAATTTAGGAGCTAGTCAAATCTTGTCAGAAATGGCAGGACACTAATGGATATTCACTTAATTGCACATTTCTAGAGATAGACTACCTTTTGGATATGAAAAAACTTAACAGATATCCAAATCCATGAGCATATAGATTAAGGCGTCAATCTCATCTCGTATACTTTGACGGTGACAGAAGTGTCAGGTTTGAATCCCAGCTGGTCATATTGGGGGTGTTTTTTATTAATGGTTTTACATCCTTTCTTCACACAAATACAGGTATATTTATTCTTAAAAAAACTCTACTTTTCTTATTAATATTATTTCAGCTTAAACATGTGGATAGCCTAGAATATAAGCCATTGGGAACACGCAAAATACAATTACAAATCACTTTTATTCGTGTAACAAATAAGGGAACAAAATTTTAAACCAAATATTAAATAAACTAGTGGGCGCAGATGGATGTAGATAATAGTGCTAAAATATATTCAAAACTTATCATTGGCAAACGTTCTATAGAATGAGGTATCACTCTATATTTTAGTTAAAGGCTTACTCGTCAAAGGCTATCAAATTTTAACATATTTAAAGCTGTTGGTGTTTAATTTGAGTCAAAACATATTTTCCCCTTTCAAGTCACGATTAGAAATATAAATTCATCCATGTTATGATATTATTTTTTCTTAAAGAATGACTTATAATATCAACTTCAGTCTTTCAAATATTGAATTCCGTTGATAACTTTACTGTTTATTTATTTTTTCAATAAGATTACACATCTCTCTAAGTTTCTGATATTAATTACTCATTTACAATTTTAAAATATTTATAATGAACTTACCTATATTTCACTCTAAATAAATTTTATTTCTTGTTTATTTTTATTCTTAAAGTGCCAATCGCCATGACTCTCTTTTTTTGTTGGTGATTTTAACGCTATCTGATTCAGATAGTGGTTTATTTTGGAACTATTAGAGTCCTAATCAAGATTATGATTTAACGGATAAATACAAACCATCTGTCTTAATCAATTTTGAATTTAGTACAAAAAATCCAGTCGAAAATAATAATCCCTCTGTCTTCCTCTAGGGACAATTAGTTCCTCAAATGACAAACATATGTTATAAGCGTCAAATAACATAAATATTAGTTATTATTTTATCTTTCATTGTGTTAAAAGTTAATTGTTGTGTTATTTATATTATCTAATCAACTATTTTTCTATAGACTGGAAGTTATTTTAAAAGAAGGAACATGATTGTTAATTAGTTTGTTTTGTTTCTTGTTTGTTGTCACAAGTATTGTTTGTAATCGAAAGGAAGGACCCAATTTGGAATCATTTAAGGTTTTTTTTGTGCTATAGTTAATAGTGACTTACGTCAGAAAACTTCATCAAAAATAGGTATTAACCTTTGAATAAGGTCAAGAGCAAGTTTTCAGGGAAGATTCTGTAAAAAATAGAAGACCTGGAATATATATGCCACCAAAGCCTTAGATCACCATTCTGCATGGACATTATTGGGTGAGACTAAATTCATCATTTATCATCATCCTGTTGCTAGGAGTTTAAATTACATTTTTGAAGAAGTCATTATTTTAACATGCTATAAAAATATTTCAAACCTGTTGCTATTTCATCCAAAAGACTTTCTGTATCATAATTAATAGCAATTATTTTGACATTACAATTCAAGTGAAGGTCTCACTTTTTAAGTATTGCCCTAATAATACTTTTATTAATTTTACAACATAGGAGGCATGCATTATTAGGTAGGGTTAATTTAAGGATATTATTATTTTTTCTTCAACAGTAATTACAAACACATTTTAGATTTCATTGTTTAATTCATTTATTTATAATATTAGAGTACATTGTATTTTAAACATTGCATTCCATTTATAGATAGTTTCAGTAGGTTGGAAAATATACAGCCCTTTATTATAAGTGTACACGAGGGTTGAAACCTGCACTAGCCCTCTAGCTCTGTTCTTTCAGCAGCTCAGCCAATTTAATTTATTAATAACATATATATATTATTTATCCATCTATAATTCACCATGTTTGTTAAATTGATCTCTGGTTCTCATACTATGTAATCCATTTGTATTTTATCTCTAGTTTTTCTATTTCACTCTTTGTGTGTTTTTATGTAATCATTCTGTTAAATTTCATTTTAATTGTATTGGTTAAGTGTAAGAAAAGGCGGTAGCCTTAACTTCACCATTAAAATAGATTATTATTATTATTTTTATTAATATTAATATTACTATACAAGTAATTTATCGTTGAACGTACGAACGCTATTACGTTAGGGTTACTGATGTCTTAAAAATGTGTCGATGTTTTTAAAAGTAGTTCTTGAGCTGTAGTTTAGGAAAAAGTTCGCAACAAACATTTCTGAACTGTCACTGGGCTTACAAAAACCTTCTGACTTTGACAAGCAATAAAGTTGGCTAAGACAATTTAATATTTATTATATTTAATTAATTATATATGTTTAAGAAAGTACTGGAAATTATTTAAACTAGTCAATTTCACCACAAGACATGTATTAGTTTGGTGATCATTCTTTCCTCTATTTTCTGTCATACAAAAATTATTTACTATCTCAAAAATTAAAACAAGTTTTCGTGAGAACGCTATTTATAATAACCAATGTTATTCAAAGCAACTACCAATTTTTAACTACGTGAACATTTTATTTTAAAATCAAAAATACTAGCTCAAGGTTAATAAAGAAAAACATTGGTTGGGAACTTTCACAATATTTACGTTATTATATAAAAAAAGTGTACCTAACCTTACTAAAGTATTTAGTTCTTCTGGTAATGTTCTGTAAACTCGTGCGTGGGAAAACATTGAGGTTTGGGTGGTGGTATTGTAGTGAGGGGAAGAAAAGAGATAGAAAGAGAGTCTTTTTATTCTTTAATTTTAATACTAAATAAACTTTGCTTCTAAAATAAGATATAATATTTACTACTCTCATCATACCTTTCCCAAGATGTCACTATGCAGAACAAAATATACTTCATTTAATACAAAAATTTTCTACTACCATCAAAAAGATAAATATATTTATACAATATGGATTAAAGGGGCAACTATTTTAGTTAAGTATGGCTATAGCCACATCTAAATATCATATAATTTTAAATTAAAGAATTACATCTGGACACGGTAATAAATCCCGGGACCTTGATATCTAGATACGGCTCTAGAGGTACTTAGAAACTCAAATAACTTGTCGATTTAATCCATCATGATGTGTGCATTCGTACAGTTGTCATTGCACTATTGGCAGCACAAAGCCACATGTCAAAGCAGAGGCGTACTCAACCAAAGGTACTGGGTTAGGCTCTCGTGTCCAGGCATCATTTTTCAATTTAAAGAGATTGCAAACCCAAAATTCAAAAATTTGATATATACTTAGCTGTTTGTAAAATATAATCTATGTGTAGAGGCAAGAAAAATGTATTAGAGAGAAATATTAGAAAATTTCTACTAGTGTTAATAATGGATGGTAAATTGTATTTTAAGATACAGGTGTATGAAAAGGTTTTAATTCGCTCAATATAACTGTTCCCACAATGAATTTAAGAATCTGATTTCACAATACAAATAAACGTTATTTATTCAAATATATTTTGGCTAGTACTAGAAATACCAACCTGAATGTCAATTTGAATCAAATCAACAGCTTAAATCCATTGACAGAATTTTCTCATTACAAAGGCAGAAAAAGAACAGCTATAAATGAAACTATTACTTTTAGCTAGCAAACGTAAATTGCCAAATATTTCTAGGATAAATTGAAAAGGCTTTTGTGATTGTTCTGGATACTTACTCCTTCAACTTTCTGAGCACATACAAGAAAGTATCCAAAGTGATTTTGTTCAGTTGATGTATACATTTCAAAACCTGTATTCGGACAAGCAACTTTAAAAAAAACATGAACACCTGTGTTGATATAAGATGGTTACTAAGTCCACAAAATGTGCTCAGGGACTGAAGTACTTTTTTAATCAAATTAAACCTTAACTTATTAAGTATGTTTAAATTCATTCAATTAATGTAGTGTGTTTAATAACTCAAAATATAAAAAAATATTACTATCTTAATATCAGATTCTACAAAGTAATATTTCACTAAAATCAAAATGTAATAAATTACTATTTTTCAATCTGCTACCACTCTTTATCCGTCCTTCTAAATAAATATTAATAAATATTGAGACCTATCTGTATCTTTTTTAAATATGAACGACACTATACTTTATTTAGTAAATAGTACCCTGACATTAAAAGTTTTTGCCGTGAGATCTACTAGAATACACACCATTCCAGATGCACAGTACAAAGTTATTTTTTCATCCCTCAATAAAATGAGGATGAAGTTTACAACTGCGTTTTTTCTTGGCATTTTGACGAGTTAGGAAAGACTCTCCTGTCTAACGAGTATATTTTACCAAAAAGAGAGAGCGCTTATTTTATATAACTTCGATCACTCGCTGTAAAAGACATGATAAATTTTGACACTTCTAGTGTCGAGAATATTTCCAGTATGTATTATTAATATAAAGTTTCTTGTTGGAATAATTTAACAGTGAATTTTTTTACCTACACTTTGTATAAAATAAAATGTCTATTTTTAAAGTTATGGTTTTCATTCAAAGTCATATAGTCGACAAGTTATTTTAAGTTTAATTTTAACATATTTAGAATTTTATAGCCTCATTAAGATCTTTTAGAATAATTTAAAGTTTGCTTATAATGTTTAACTCTTTGATTAAAGTTATAATTACACAATACCGAAACAATATATTAAATGTAATTTAATTTTTAAAATACTATCAACACTCTTAAAATACTATTAGTTTAAGAGGTGTATTTAAGATAATTTTGAGTGATTTGGTTTAATCTATTATTTATATTTAGAAATAATGAAGCATTGTTCCAAATTTAAAATTATTTAATTAAATATTTAAATAGATATAGTCATTTGAATTAAAATTTTGTTTTCAAACTGTGTTAGGTCCAAACATATAAATATTATCTATTGTTTATTTAAACTTAGGAAGAATTATAGCTGTTTCACGGTAGCTGTGAGTTTTTTGTTCAACTTTAAGCTACTAAAATAGTTTATAAGAATCCACCCATACCTAACACTTGGTTCTTTTAACATGTAAAACCAGTCTATATTATTAATGACAATACATATTTATAATATTGGAGTAATAAGGGACAGTTTTAGTAACTTTGCCTCCTCTCATAAGATTACAAAGTTACCGTGAATAAACCATATTTACTTTTCTTTCTATTTCTTGACTGTCTAAACATTTATTATGCATATTAACTCTAAGAAAATGGCTATAAAATCGTTTAATTTATGAACCAACTAGTTATCCATACTGAAATTGCATTCCGAATGTTACACCCTCTCTATCTACCTCGTAGTAATAGGCCACTGTAAAAAAAAATACGAGGAAGAAAGGGTATAATCTAATGGACATAATAAAATAGAAATAATAAACAAGAAACATGGTGCTGAGAGAATTAGAGTAAATAGCAATTTATTATATTCAAAACAACATATAATAAATAAAGTGGCCTTGACCATCCTAGTAGCAAAAGAAAATAGTTAACATTGATCGCAGGAAAACATTCTTTCAGAATAAACAAAATAGATAATTTACTTGTTTTGCAAGAGGCTTTATGAGCCTAAATAACCAATTACGTACTTGCCCTAACAATGTAAACATAAAAACTTTCATTAGTAATATTAAATAGCAATTCTCACATTTTTACTGTAAATTTAAATAATAATCTAACATTAAGTAAATAGAAAATACACCAGTTAACCCTAAACAAATATACTAGAACTTTTACAAATGCCATGACGTTACGTAACACGTGAGTTACCCATTACTATCCAAAGAATAATGTCATTAAGTTTATTTGATAAGTTATAAAAAAAAACAATTGACGAATATTTACATTATAAGGTAATGTCCTTTCCACAGTGTCCATAGTCGCCGTGCGTCTTAAATGGCGACGAGAATCGCGGTTTCACTTTGTGGTAGTGGAGATCCATCTTGACGTCGGCAGGTTCTGTAGTCGTTGGTTGATATTGAATCCTGAGTATGGGCGTTCTTGATAGACGAGCTATAAAGAGTTACTCTATTCATGGCGGAGCCAACAAATGGACTATCATAGCGGCGGAGCCAAGTAAAGCACTCCTCATGGCGGAGCCAAGTCAAACACTCATCTTCAATAATCAAATAATAATAATCCCAGTTCTCTTAGTAGGTTACATGTTATATAGTGATCTAACTGCGTAGCACAAAAGGGGTGGAAAGTTGCCTATTTGGTCGGTGACGTGAAGGGGGAAGGAAATCACGCCATATTCTTGGGAAGTCCAGCGCGGAGGCCTCTGGTAGGTCGCACCGCTCAAGCCAACGGTTACTAGTGTCGATATTNTATACACATCTAGTGCGGGTGCACTCAGCAAGGTTGCCCTACTCGCCGACTTAGGATGTTTGCAGCCAGCTAGCTTTCTTGGGTGTCCAGGCCAACATATCCAGAGGGTACGTTCGCTAATAGAATTATTTGTAGAAGTTGAAGGAGTATTGTAAAGAAAGATATGGTTTTATTTATGGATTGTTTCTATTAGGAATTACAATAGAGAAGCTTACTATTGTATTTAACTATTTTCTGCTGTTTCTTGGAGTGGGTAGTATGACAGTTCAGCAGCACCGATAGAGATGGGGTTAAGAAGTAGCATTACATCCTTGTAATGTTACACGAATATTTTTTTGCTTGTGGACTTTTATTTTAACAATTTACAAGCTTTACAAGCTATCAAATATCTAACAAAATCTGTATGTTGTGTGTAACCTAGCTATAGAAACAATTTTCTTATCACCGTGTCTTACTACCCGTTTGGGTTATACGCTCATGTACTGATTACTATAATGTGGGACGAGGAAGGTTTAATTTGAAGGAAGTGCACTCTCATTTGCGTAAAAGTAGAGTGGAAAACACTTTAGGAAAACCACCCTCAGTGTACCCTATCCAGATCTCCCCGTCATTGGCAGCTAGTCTATTGTGAGAGTGGCACATTAGATCATGGGGCCACCGAAATGGCTCATAGAACCAATCGAATACTAAATCTTCATTTAAATAAATATTCAATATCTGAAATTGTAATGTAACTTTTAATTTTTATTGTATTTGAACAAATTTAATTCCATTCTTGTTTGTCTAGTCGTCTGTTCTAATAACATTGATACATTATTAGGTAATTTAATAATAATTTAGATTATGTAAATTTACTTATGTAATTAGTACTATAGATACTAAGCCAACATTTAAAATATATGTATTAATACATTATTTGAAACTCTTGAAAATTGAAATAGCAATTTTGAAAAACTTAAATATATGCAATATTTAAAAAAAATCTATAAATGTATTCATTTTCGATTCAGTGATATTTTAACTTTTATAAATTATACATCATTTAAGGGGTATTAAAACATAAACATTGTTAAATGTTGACACATTGACACATTGACACATTGTGTGACTTTCTGATGAATACCATGACAAAACCTATGGTTGCTATTACGTCACATTTTGTGTAAGAATTTAAGCGAACATTCGTGTCTCAAGGAAGTCAGCCAGAAAATAAGAAATGTAGAAGTTTTAAAAAATATAGAGTAAAAAAAACAACGAAGAAGAGTAAGTAGAAACTGAGATAAATTGACACCGGGATGGTTTGAAAGGAAAGTGATGGCCGCTTTACACGACTTTCATCTTCCACGTCTCATTAAATTGTGAGCAACGATAGCAAGATAAAAAAAAGGAAGGAAATATGTTAGAAATCGGTGTAAATAATATAAACCAAACTTTTTGTGTGCTCTGGTTCTGAACTAAATGTTGAGTTACCTCTTTTCTCCCAGTTAATTTTGGTAAGTCAGGAAGTAAGTAAGTAACAAAGTAAAATAGAAATCACTAAATTTCCTCAAGGAAGACTGGTAGCGAGACGCAGTGCTAAAAAAGTATGATATCAAAGATAAATGTATTTATATACATATATATAATATATATATGCTATGATTTGTGTTAATTGGGGAACTATTAACTCAATTTTGATATTTTAGAAAGTTTAAATACGATTAAGTTAATTTAAAAATGTTGTAGTCTCTTTAAAGTTTCGTCAGTATTTTTAATATGATATATGCAGACCTAATCTGTAGTTTACTTGACATAATTTAGTCAACTTTTGAGGTAAATATTTCAGTTGAAATTTACTATGAAAAAAATCAACAAATATATTTTTATAAATACATGAGCTATTTTTAGATTTTGACTCTGATTTTCCGGATAGATAGCATGCTTAAGTTGATATCTTAAATTATGTTGTTAGCTTATGTGCTACATCATTGTGGAACTAATCTATTTAAAATTTATTACCTTTCAGGATATACAAAATGCAAAAGACCTACAGCTGGTCACATATGACACATGTATGACAGGAACTTATTTTTTTTATCACCACGTCTTACTACCTATTCAGGTTACACGCATATATGATAATTAATGTAATGAGTTGTGGATGAATAGTAGGCCTAAATCATTTGATTGGTAATATACCCACATTTTCGCGGAAGGATAGTGAGGAAATTTTCAGGAAAACCACTTTCAGTTGACCCCACTGGAGCTCTAACCCATGAACCCTTTTTCAAAAATAAATAAATTTGAGTCTGTCACTTTTATTGTAAATACAATAATCACACATCACTGGGACCTGAGAAAAACAAAATATTTTCACATAAAATTATTTTGTTAGTAAAAATCTACGTCAAAGTAATATTTTTTTCTAAATAATGAAAATTATAATTTTTAATTTTCTTTTACTTTGTGGAGTAAGATTTCACTTTTAAGACCAAATTATATCATAAAATAATGAATTACCACTTTTATTCTAAAACGGACACAAGCCCTTTGCTTTCGACTCATCACTAAGAAATGGGAAACCCTATTTTTCCTCAATCACAAATATATCAAGGTGGGAATCGAACCCGTGGGCCTCACTTAGGTTAAGTTGTTGGGTAGGCTAGTTATGTTTAAATATAACCTAAAGTTTTTTGGTAAGGTTTAGCCGTTTAAATATAAGATTGTATAGATATAATATTGTATCAGCTTTAATTGATTTTATATTCAATCTTTATTATTTTAATTTTTAATTAAATTTCCAGATATACTATAATATCAAGCAATCATATTGGATATGATAAAACCTAGATCAAGTCTGGTAAAGCAATTGTGCTATTATGTTTATAATTTTATATACAAATAGAATTATAAAAAATAATTAGTGAATTCAATAATATATATTTTCTATTTGTCTTTAACTTTTTAATTTGAACAGTTCAATATAATTAAATAGGCTAAATACATCCAGATAACTTTATCATAACTTCACTTTCATAACCTTTTACCACCCCATTATAGTATATTGCTTGTATAATTGTATGGTTACACTTAGTTTTTGTATGTAAAACAATTATATTTAATCAAACATCTTCATTCTAATATATATTTCAAATTACCTTAATTAACTTCATTTAAACTATCACTACTTTGACTTATTAATTTTTAATCAAAAACAAAGTCTACTGAATTTGGCTGGTTTTGATTTAGTTAGGTCTAATTTATTTCCTAAATGTAGAAAAGTCTGATACAGTTCAGTAAAGTTTAAATAAAGGATGATAGAGCTAATTAAATTTCAGATTTATATAATTATGGGAAAATGAAACATTCTCAATTAAAGTTGGTTTGTGTTTGATTAGGCCTAGTAAAGTTATTAAATTTATATAAGATTATGTAGTTTATTAAGGTTAAATATATTTGGGTTGATTTAGAATAATCATTCCTACTTTGTATACAATTTTCTAGTAGTAAAATGGTATATCTTGCCTAAGATAGATTGAAATAATTAATAATTTTAATTTTTTTTGCCTACTTCTTGATAGCTAAAAAAAAGACTCAGTAAAATACCGTATTTATTAAATTTTGAATCATCAAATCTTATATTTTGTAATCTTAAATAGTTGTATCATTTTACATGTATAATAATCATATCAAAATAAGATTCATAATAATAATAATTTTAAACATTAATATATTGTTTGTAAAAGTAGATCAATATAATGGTTTTACTACTTGAAAACAATAATTTTTAAGCCATACAGTTTGAATTACAGTATAATATAGGGGTGTGTAAGGATGTAATTTTTTCTTAAAAAGAAAGTTTAATTAATTTTGGTGTGGGGTACTTCATCACAAATACTAATTAAACTCATTCTGTCCCCATCCTTTCCTACTTCAGCTAAATTCTATTTCAGGATTATAGTACGAGTATGAGATGATATTAACCCTCTAAGATAATCTATTATGTGGTACCTGCAATCTGCAACGTGGCTTAACAGCCGAACTTACACTTCTTACTTCCATTTAATATTTGAAACCGTAATATTGAAACTTTTAAGTCCATCGAAAATCTCACTCACCTAAGTTTCAAATCTTCTCCAAGAGAATATTTGTATGAAGGGGGTTTATAGAATCAATTAAAGAATATTTTCATTAGGTTACATTTTAAAATGATTTAAATAAAGTTTTTTTCACATAGTTCTTAATGTATTTCCATGAACCTAAATAATTTATATAAAATTCTTCACCTCTAAACTATTAATATTAATTGTATCCTAGAATTTGTGTGGATACAATTTACATAATCAAGGGCAATACACTTTATGAGCTTTAAAATTCCCTAACTTTTACATGCTATCCAAAACAAAAATAATCATTTCCCCAATATTTTACACAAAAATTTGTAAATAAAAATATCTCTATCTGAACAGCAATCCTTACCATTATTGACAGAAGATTTATTAGTCACATATGTTTCCTCGTTCTTTGAAAAACTGCATGGTTTTGAGATTAAATTAATAGAGTAGGTCTACACTCTAAACCTTATTTTGAAAATTATTGCAGACGTATATGATAATTCCAGTGAATTTTTAACACTGTCTCAATTTCTCCAAGAATTCTCTCTTCAAGATCCCCGAATTTTCCAGGCTTTACAGGTATGTATCAACGATCATCCTTCTCGCACCCCTCCCCCAGCCATGCACCCTCATACCCCCAGTTCACGAGCCACTGACTGGTGATGACATTTTTGACAAACATCTTAACAAAACTAGTCTCTATTCACAGCCCTTACATATCCCCCCAAACATTAACAAGTCCTGCACCCCTCCACCCGTTTCTCTCATGTCACAACATCCCCCCAAACATTCACAAGGACTCCACCCCTCCACCCATGTCTCTCATGTCACAGCATACTACCAAACATTCACAAGGACTCCACCCCTCCACCCGTGTCTCTCATGTCACGGCATCCCCCCAAACATACACAAGGACTCCACCCCTACACCCGTGTATCTCATGTCACAACATCCCCCCAAACATTCAAAAGGACTCCACCCCTCCACCCGTGTCTCTCATGTCATGGAATCTCACCAAACATTCACAAGGACTCCACCCCTCCACCCGTGTCTCTCATGTCATGGAATCCCACCAAACATTCACAAGGACTCCACCCCTCCACCCGTGTCTCTCATGTCATGGAATCCCACCAAACATTCACAAGGACTCCACCCCTCCACCCGTGTCTCTCATGTCATGGAATCCCACCAAACATTCACAAGGACTCCACCCCTCCACCCGTGTCTCTCATGTCATGGAATCCCACCAAACATTCACAAGGACTCCACCCCTCCACCCGTGTCTCTCATGTCATGGAATCCCACCAAACATTCACAAGGACTCCACCCCTCCACCCGTGTCTCTCATGTCATGGAATCCCACCAAACATTCACAAGGACTCCACCCCTCCACCCGTGTCTCTCATGTCATGGAATCCCACCAAACATTCACAAGGACTCCACCCCTCCACCCGTGTCTCTCATGTCATGGAATCCCACCAAACATTCACAAGGACTCCACCCCTCCACCCGTGTCTCTCATGTCATGGAATCCCACCAAACATTCACAAGGACTCCACCCCTCCACCCGTGTCTCTCATGTCATGGAATCCCACCAAACATTCACAAGGACTCCACCCCTCCACCCGTGTCTCTCATGTCATGGAATCCCACCAAACATTCACAAGGACTCCACCCCTCCACCCGTGTCTCTCATGTCATGGAATCCCACCAAACATTCACAAGGACTCCACCCCTCCACCCGTGTCTCTCATGTCATGGAATCCCACCAAACATTCACAAGGACTCCACCCCTCCACCCGTGTCTCTCATGTCATGGAATCCCACCAAACATTCACAAGGACTCCACCCCTCCACCCGTGTCTCTCATGTCATGGAATCCCACCAAACATTCACAAGGACTCCACCCCTCCACCCGTGTCTCTCATGTCATGGAATCCCACCAAACATTCACAAGGACTTCATCCCTCCACCCGTGTCTCTCATGTTAAAGCATCCCCAAGCTCACGCTATTGATTCCTGGCTCTATGCGGTGTCGTAAAACATCTGCGCTCTTTGGCTGCTCCTGGTAGACGACAAAGATCTTGACATGGTCCCACGAGGGGCTAGAGGGGGTTAGAAAACAAACATGTTAATGGGAAATCGAGTGACCTTGCAAGGATGCGATTGGCTGTCTCTCTTTCTCCCTTCTAGCGTCTGGGGTATCGTCGTGGGGGTCTAGAAGTCTAGAAACTGTCCGACGACATTATCCGAATGGATTGGAGGGAAACATCTTACTGGAAAATTGCCTGGTCAGACCATTTTAGTTTCCCCAGACCCTTTTATAAATGTCTATAGAGGTTCTTGTTAAAAATACCATTGAAAAAAAAATGCATTCACATACACGATATAATATCTCTAGGTTAATCCCTCTAATGTCGGATTACTGAATTATATAACCCCAAATGGCAATATGTGGCAATAGAGAGGATGTAGGGCCTATGTACTTTCCTCATTCCACGCTAATGGGGGCTCATTTAATATAAGATACTCTTCTTCTCCTACCATTACTACGTAGAGTAATTACTAACAGTTCTTGTGTTTAACGTGCCATAAAAAATAAATAAGAAGGAAAATTTGGAAAACTTCCCTAAAGCGGCGTGTTATTTCCTTTTCTTCTCTCTATCACATTTGGAATAAGTTTATTAATATTTTATGGACGAATTAAATGTGTATTTTCTTTATTTTCAAAGTAATATTTACGGTTATTTAATTTCATATCTCTCTCAAATATTTTGTATTTTAATTACAATATTTAATATATATTATTATTTTAATCGGGATGTTTTAAATTTGAAGCATAATTTCTTAGTTAAAGAGTAAGTGTAGGTTAACATATTATGTATTTTTAGATACTACGCGAATTACTGCCTGTTATGAATTTCCGTGAATCAAAATTATAAACTTAATAATACAGGATAAAAATTTTGAGGGCAAGATACCTGAATTTTTCAGCAGAAATTACTTAAGATCATCAGTTAAATAAATCAACTCGAGGACCTAGTATTGTCATTTGGAATTCAAACCCCAGCCTTACACTTCAGAATTAAATATGTTGAGCTAGCTCTAGCAAATATGTTTAGAAAAAAATTGCCACACATTCTTATGATAATAAGCTATAAAAATATATATATATCTTCAATAATTTAAAGTTCGTTGTTAAATGTTTGAAAGTATTTCAAAACTGTTTGTATCTTTAAGATATTCGACCACAAATTTGTTTTGAACATTTCCCTAAGCCCTTGCGATTTAACACACTAATGGTGAAAATTTCTTGCAGAAACCGAGAGAGTCATTAAACAGAGGTTTATAAAATAATCCCTCCGGAAGCTAAGCTGAACTTCCCTCTCAGTGAGCAGATATGACAAGTTCATTCAGAGTTGCCGCACGACTTATCTTACTTCTACGACATTCGTAATTCGGTTCGCTGGCAGTTTCTTGCAAAACTGATGGTTTAAAAGATACAAAGATACAGAAGTTGTTGCCACTCAAGTTTCGTCAATTTAAATACTACAGCTATTGTCATTAAGAAACGGAGATGATTTCTTAATTGTTGGTATGGAAAAACATTTCAATTCTTTTCTTATTAAATATATTCATTATTAATTGGTGTGAGTTAACGTTCGTACTTTCTCATGACCCCTAAAATAAAGGGAATAATGTAATATTCAAAAATAGGAAATAATAGAGATGTTGATGGGTCTAGAGGTTTAATGGCCTCCTGAATTAGAAACAGTTTAGAGACGAAATCATTTTATTGATCATGCTGAAACTTACTAACCATAATTTTAATAATGTTCTCCGTTTTATTTTTTACTATATTATAGAATTGTTCTTAGATTTCAGGGTCTTTAGTAATTTTATTTGTGTAATAGGTATAAATAATAAGAAAAATATTGTGTTAAGAATTTCATAAAACAATTTAAATATTAAGTTGAAAGGAAAATATTTTTTTTTAGCATCACATCTAACTAGCCATTCGGTTTATACGTTTATGTACCAATTACGATAGTGGGTATGAGATGAGAAAGATTGAATTCAGAAAATGTGCCCGAATTTGCGTGGAGAGGGATTGGGAAACTATTAAGGGAAAGCCACGCTCAGTACACCAGACTGGGATCGAGCCATGATCGCCCCATCCTCGGTAGTCCAGTCTTCTGTGAGAGTAGCGCCTTAGACCATGAGAGCACCGAAGTGGTTAGGAAAATATTAATATGAGGAAGATCTATTTGCGCAAAAAAAATCCTTTATATTTAAGACAATAGTCTAAAAACCTTAACACTATGTCCTATAAAATATGTTTAGTATTTCATATAGCAGCGTTAAATTAATTAAATTTTAAAATGGGTGTTTTATTATTAGTTTTACACACATACTTACTTACTTAGCCAACAACCAAAATACAAGCTTTTAAAAATAAGTTAGGACCACAAAAAATTCACGCAACATCAATTTTGTCTATTTGAGCAAGAACTAAACTCAAAATTAAAGAAGGTCACAAAAGCTACATTTTCAGTTCTGATTCTCGTTATTAAAATTATAAATTTAAATCGTCTAGAGTGAAAAATATAGGGAGAGTTAATTTCAAGTAAATTCAATATAATACTTCTGGAAGGAGTGTGGCAATTGGCAAGTTTGTAATTAAATTTAGTTTTCAACTTTGCCTAATTAGTATAGTTAAAACATTAACCTAACCGAATTTGATTCCAACATTAGGACCCTGCATCTGGACAGCTATCATGCACCTGTTTTGTGATACATTGAACTAGTATTTTTCATGCTTCTTACATATTCTCCTTATTGACAAAAAAATACATAAGAAACAAGAATCATTAGGTTTTATTGTCTTTGAGTGTGGATATAAATTAGATTTATTACTTACCAGAGCAATATTATTTCTCCAGGCAGTTTTTTTTTTCAGCTTGAGCTTCCGTTGTATTTAGAAACGCCTATTAGCTCTAGAATATAAACCCTTCTAGCTCACACAATAGTTCCTCTGTATTCTGCGTCTGCATTCAGCGTCTCTCAAGAGGTAGTTCCGGTCTTGTTTGGGTTTTATTCACATGGCTGCTAAGGGAGAAAGGGATGTTTGATGGGGTTGGGAAGGGGGGTGGAAAAAAACACAACGTCCTCCGGCAGATCCTTCTCCTTTCATTTCTTCGTCTCGTTCTCTCACTTGTGTCGTCTTTATTCATTGCGTTCAATGTTTGCGGGATATTGTCGACGTTGAAACAAAAGGAAGTGCGAGAAACGAAACGAAGTGTTTGAAAACAAAACCCATCCATCTCAGGCTCCTCTACCCCTCGTCCAATTCCTTTTATCAACTTCCATTCAGTTACAAGATTCTTTCGTGACAATTTTTTTTTTTCTCCTTCTGTCTCCCTTTAATCGAAAAACGTTAAGTTCAACCTTTTTAAAACATTTAATTAAATATTATTAACAATATTTAATTATTTTTGTAGTATTTAATTTTCCTATGAGTGGATAGTAATGAAATATAATGCCATGACTTTCGGGTGACACTATTGTAAAACTATTTTATAAATGGATGTATTTTATTTGGAGTTTTATCATTGTTTATTTAATTTAATGAGCCATAAGTGTAATTGATTAGGTTAATTCACTGTTGCTATGAGTACGAACAATTGGGACCCGTGTTAAGATATCACACGTGCTGCTGATTCTTTATAAAGGGAGATGTGCTGATTAAAATGTTGGGATCATGATTAATCTTAAATGGCGCTCGCCGTGGAATGTGTAAGGTCCCGATCAAAATTAGGTTATTTTAGTGAAAAAGGGAAACATTATTAAAAAGTTAAAAAGGGCAAATGGTGAAAAAAGGGTAAATTAGTAAGCGGTAAAGAAAGTTAGAAATCTTTGTTATACCTAATTTTTAACATCTTATCCTTTGGCTTTTTTACACTAAAATAATACCCCTTTTCCCTTATTGTCCTTTTTAACCTTTTTAGCCTTTTAATACTTTACAATTTTTACCCTTTTTAACTAACCTTTTTGAAAAAAAAATATTTGATTTAGTTTATACCATTTTTTGCTTAAATTATTCCTTCTGGGCAAAGATGGGTACCACGCTAGTTAAAAATAAAATAATGTTAACACTGATAAACCTTAAATTATATATGTCATTAAATAAACTAATAGTCATAATGAATTCTTTGAATCTATAAGCTAATAAGAACACATAAAATAGAATTAAAAAGTAAAAAACTATAAAACACATAAATAGATACTCTTCAAATTTAAATCAGTCACTAATAATGTGCATTATTAGCACAGTGATTCACCATAGTAGATAATAAATGCCTACGTCACCCTTGTCATTCCATTAATTCAGCACTGGTCCTCGTGCACGACAAATTGTGCTGACCCATGTTACGCGAAAGCTAGACTAACTGAAACCAATTCACAGGAAACGCTGGCCCACTCATTGGATACACTGATTCAATCTCTAGACACTCTGGCCCACTCGCTGGACTCACTAGTCCTCAATTGGACACGCTGGCCCATATACTGGACATGATAGCCCACACTGGACAAGCTAGTCCACTCACTGAACATGCTAGCGACTCCCAGGCACGCTAGCCCGGACACGCTGGTCCACCCACTTGGCTATCCTCAACTCAGACTGGAGCTACTTGCTGACTGCCAACCGTTTATATACAAGGGTTACAGTTAAGACTTTGGAATTCTCCATATTTAGGATACTCTACTGGATCCGAATAAAACGAGCCCAGACTCTTCTGAACGAGTCTCTTTTATTTTAATTACGCTCCTCCCTGTCTCCTCAAATCAAATCTAAACCAAAAACGTATTCACCAAAAATGTTGTCACTAATAGTCTTAACATATTGGGTGCGGCAGAAATATATGACGGTTTTGCAAGTGTAATAACTTTTGTATTTTCAAACAAAAAATTATTTACACTTTATAATTAAATTCAACATATTTTGCCATTGTTATTTACACCATGAAACCATTGTTAGGAAACAAGTTAGTTATGGAAAATAACGTCTTGCAAATGTCCTCCATTGTTATTCGCACATTGCTGAAGTTATTCATGACATTACGAAGCATGCTTTCGGTACTGCCCTAATTTCACGTTCGATAGCAACCTTGAGTTATTACAAAGTGCGTGGTTTATCAATGAAAACTTTCTAATTCAGATAACCCCATCAAAAATAGTCACACGCCGAAAGATCGGATGTCCGTACTGGCCATGAGATATCTCCATGAAGTGACATTAGGCGTTGTGGGAACATGTCTTTAAGCACTGCCATGGAAACACGTGATCTATGGGGGGTTGCCCCGTCCTGCTGGAACCACTCTTGGGCATTGTTCAATTGCCCCATGGTTACTGAAATTGCAATAACTGACAAGTAGAGTGACCACCTCCTCCCTCCCTCTGGCCACCGTACTTGACACCAAGCACTTTGTAATAACTCAAGGTTGCTATCGAACGTGAAATTAGGGCAATACCGATAAACATGCTTCGTGATGTCATGGCTAAATTTAGAGCAAGACTTCAGCAATGTGTGAATCAAAATGGAGGACATTTTCAAGACGTTATTTTCCATACCTTGCTTGTGTTCTATAAATGGTTTAATGGTGTAAGTAACAATGTCAAAATATGCTGAATTTAATGAAAACTGTAAACAATTATTTTTTTCTAAAATACAAAAGTTATTATACTTGCAAAACCGTCATATATTTCTGCCGCACCTGTTTATAGTGTCGTCACGAGCACTGTCACCACTAACAGCGTCACCAGGATCACAAATAACGTCATCATTAAGATCGTCACCACCAGAATCCTCATCCAAAGCAACGTTGTTCGCAGTGTCAGACTCTGTCTCTTGTTTGAAGAGAGTATGCTGACTCTCTTTGGAAACCTCTGGATTGACCCGACTACTCTCCAAAGCGTCAAGTGGATACACACACACATACTCCAACAGGATTCAAACTGAAGATTGAGACATATCAGGTGACAATGTCTGATCTTGTTCACATGCATCAATAGCCAACTTCATGAACTATTGGGTTTGGGGTTCACTTCCATTTGTCTTAAATTTCGTAGCATACTGCATCATGTATTCACTAGCTGACCTTAGTGGCGTATCCACCGACTCAACATCGACCTTTGTATAGTCAACTGTCTCTTTTAAGGATACACGTTTTCTCCCGATCGACGATATTACTGGTTTGAACTCTTCTTTAATGCTGTTCTTACGATGACGTCTGTTCCATCTTTTTCCTGTTCAATGACACAGTTTGTGACGCAGTTTGTTCCATCATATTGATAAGTGATGCAGTTTGTGACATAATTTGATCCATATTATTGTTCAGTGACGCAGTTTGTGACGCAGTTTGTTTCGACAAGGTATGGATAAGAGCTGCCAGACCCTGAATATCGGCAGACATTTTCCATGCTTTCATAAATCAAATAACACACCACCAATATTTTACCTCTGACACCAATGTACGTAACGGAGTTGGTTGAACAACCTGGAGGTCATGGGCAATCCACACGTCACAGTGTGAACCGTAAGTTATTTTAAGTATATAGGAGTCCGTTGCTGATCAAACACGATTGAAAATTCTGAAAATTGAAAAATAACACCTGGACATTGGAATCGAACCCGGGCCCTTTGGATTTGTATTGAATATATTCACGGATTATTCAAGGTTTTGATTTTTTTAAATAAAATAGCATATACACTGTTTAAGCTACAGTGAAAAAAGTAGTAATATAATATAGTTGTAATTAAGTCTGTAAAGTAATAAGCTAATACAAACATTAAAACAAAATTAATTTATAAAAACAAATTAATAACTTTAAAACACACATTTACTCTTCAAATATTAAAAGTAGTCACTTATAATGTTATTAATTAAGACAGTTCACAATACCAATCAATGTCTACGTAACCCGTGCCATTCACTTAAATCTTTACTGGTCCCCTTGCACAACAAACTTCACTGATCTGCGTTACATGAACGCTAGACTCGCTGACCCAGTCTCTGGACAAGGCAACCCACTTTTTGGACACGCTGGTCTACTCGCTGGACACGCTAGCTCACACATTGGACACGTTGGCCCACACATGGGACACGTTAGCCCAAACACTGGGTACACTGGGCTATACACTGGACACTTTGGTCCCCACACTGAATATGTCGCCCTCTCCCGGGCACGCTAGTCCAGACACGCTAGTCCACCCACTTGGCTTACCTCAACTTGGGCTGGAGCTCCTGGCTGACCACTGACCATGTATGTATTGCAGTCACAGTTAAGAATCTGGAATCCTCTTTTTATAGTTTACTCTACTGAATTCGCAGAAAACCAATCCATACTCCTTTGATCATGTTCCTTTTATTTCAATTACACTCCCCTGAACTCCCTCAACCCCCCTAACATTGAGGCTCACTGCATACCTGCTAGACAAGGATAGAGGGAGAGAATGAGCATCAACTAATTAGTGTGGGCTCTGGCCTTGTAGCGGTGACTAGTATGGTACTGTGTGTGTTTTGTACGTGAATGTAGAATAAATCAACGTTAAAAGTGAAAAAAACAATCGGGAATAGAGTCTTTAAACCGGTACGGGAAGGTATATACACTTGAAGAGTACCTAGCAGCTATAATATAGCTATGTACAAAGTTTGGCCTTAATGTGTCGACTAGTTCGATAGCTTCAAGGTGGTCATGTATGCTCAATGCAGAGAAAACATTACTTTGGATGGTTGTTTACAAACCTACATGCAAACAATTAAAAGGTGTTATTTCTATATTTAAGAGTTTTTATAAATAAAATACAAAATTGTGCTAAAACAAAGTAACTTTCAAATAAAATGGGGTCAATCACCTGGAAGTGAACTTAGCCTCTCAGAGACGGTTGAGCAATGTTTGAAGCACAAGGTATGAACGGCATTAGTTTAACAATATACTGGATTTATAATTAGGAGCAGGTCAAGGTTCAAATCTCTGCGGAAACGCTTGGATTATTTTCAAAGGGGTAAAATATTACTGTGGCTTTTCTACATTATCTTTAAGCTAATTAAGATATTAAGCCTCTTAGTCACTCTCCTTATTACAACTACACTGGATACCATCTTTGAGGGAAATGGATGCTTAATATTGGGAAACAGCGTTGTAATTATCTTGTTTAATGCGGCCAATCGTCCCGTCAAAACTCTGATTTGTCGATGTTTCCAGTAACTTTCTCTCACCCCAATACACCAATTTCTGAAATAATTGAAAGCGAGTAGTTTGAGAGAAAGAAGATAAAAGCTTTTCTCCATAAGACCTGCAGTTTTCTCAGTGATGATATTAGGTGTACTTATATCTGCACAGGTGATCACTCGGACCAAGGTTTCAATCTCGTCTACTCTAGTTTGACGATGACGCAGAGGTTAGGGGGTTCGAGCTCCGGTTTGGGTGTACTGAAGTAGATTCTCCTAAATATTTCCTGACTCTTCCTAAATGAAAATTTTAATAAACTGCCTTTAAAATCTTACCATACTGATTCCTACCCCATTAGGGTAGGTATGTGGATAATCTGGACGTGTAGTAAGACACAGAGCATATAAAACTCTTTTACTAAACATTTTCCCCGCCGCATACACTTTAAAAGACGCTCACATTAATAACACTAATAGAATAGGCATAAGGAAGATACAGTTTTAGAGTAAATGTACCAATAATTGTGGAGAGTGAGTGTGAAAACCATTTAGGAAAAATACCTTAATTACACCCTACCAGTATTTGAACCCCGCTCTCCCCGTCATTGGAAATCAAGTCTAAAATAAGAGTGACTTCTTTTGTGTCTCGTTCGGGTGATTACCCTACCAGTATTTGAACCCCACTCTCCCCGTCATCGGAAATCAAGTCTAAAGTAAGAGTGACTTCTTTTGTGTCTCGTTCGGGTGATCTGAGGGTGGTATTTCCTAAATGGTTTTCCACGATAATGTGGGTTCACTTCCTCTAAATTCAACCTTCCCAGTTCTTAATCCATTAGCACCATTAGTACTTAAACGTATAACCCGAACGGGTAATAAGATGCGGTGCTAAATAAAATAAAAAATCTACCGCAAGCTGAAATTTAAAAATAAGTAGCCCTGTGCACTAATATGTTCATCTCAAATCTGAAATTTTAATTTTGATTGGATTTTTAAAATTTGTAATAACTG
>CABFWB010001929.1:108164-132242 GCA_902151455.1 Timema bartmani | reverse complement strand
TTTTTTTACTCGGCCAAGGGAAAAATAGGGGGGTCGTCTTATATTTGAGGCCGTCTTATACTCGGGCCAATACGGTAACTCTTAAATTAAAACAATTCCATTGTGGCCAGATTATTTTCCTTAAGGTTTGTTCTTTTGTCAGTAAGAATGTGTTTCAAACACCTATTCCTGGTGTTTGATACTTCCTGAAATTTCAGACTCTCTCCTCTTTATGTTATTCTGATTTAATGTGTTTCACACAGGAATACCAGTTATCCCATGATACGGTTACATTACAGAACTAGGACAAAACTATCTACATTTATCGTTCATATTGTATATTTAACGATGTATTAACATATTCGGAGAAAAATCAAATATAAATCTGCATAAAACATTTCATGCTTAGTAATGTCATCTAACCTTGTATACTCGAAATCTCAATATCATTCATTACCTTTGTGTTTTACAAAGAGCAATGTTGAAATAATCACTTTTCATTTTATGTTTACATCAAATAAGGAAAAGGGAATTTAAAAAAAAGAAATAATTTTGCCAAACATGGTTGCCTGTAGGTCCATAGGTCCTTGCTTGAACCTAGCGTGAAATCTTTTAAAGGCTGGAAACCAAAAAAAATGTTCACTTAAAAAAAAGCCTAAATTTCTGTGAAAATACTTATATCCTGTGATACATTTATAACTTTAAAATCCGCAAAAATGTATACTGACCGTGTAAACGGCAGCCCTGGCATAATGCTATTGCCAGTGTTATCACATTAAAAATTATATTGCGAGGCATGGTATTTGCCAAACTATAAAGAAAAAAACTGATTTGTGTAAAACTTGAAAATTTTGCATGTCCCTATTTATTAGGTACTATTTATTTTGCTTAAAATAAAAAATTTTCTTTGAGAGCATGTTTGAATTTATAGGTAACTTTATTTACTATAAAATCAAAAATTTATTTTCTATTTATTCACCTTTAGCACTTTAAGGAAAAGACTTTTACATGTTTCCTGGTCCCATGTAGGGTTGTTCCTCCAAAATGTTATTTTCCTCATACCTAATAATTTGTGTAACTAACTTATCCATACAACCAGAACAAATTGTATTAAGACGCAGTTAAAAGCGGCACCTCTGTTCAGTGACGGCAGTGTAATATGTGAATTGTATTTTTTGTTCCTATAAATGATTTCACTAAAAATTAGTTTGAGATTGACTGGTTTTGCAAAAAGCTGCACATAATATAGGTGCTCCTAGACCTTGGTTACTGAGAAATATATGGATTTTAATATATATTTTTTTAATATGTAAAATCTAACACTTTGATGATTGTATTTATAAATAGTGTAAGGATGTTATGTGTTGTGCAGTTGTTAATAGTTTTTATACATTGTATACTGTTAAAATGTAAAAGCAACATTTGATGTATGTATAGTAAAATAAACTAATTAATTAATGTTACTATAATTTTGTAGTTTTAGCAAATAAGGAAGTCCAATGTATACATAATAATTTAAAAATAAGAATAATATACAGAGAAATGAGTCAATACATTCAAAAGCTTGAGAATAGTGATGCATTTATGATTTTGTAACAAACAATCATGTTGTTCAGGTACTGTCACCTGACAGAAACATCAGGTTGGTGATGTGTTGGCAGAGTTTTTATCACTTTTAACACTGTCTTGATCGCTATCACTGCTCTTATCACAACTTTCGTTCTTATTAGTTTTTGTGTTGCCTGCTAATTTATTCATCTTCAGCTTTTCTTTCTTCTTCAAACGTTTTCTTCTCTTTTTAGCAGTTCTTTCCACAGCTGTTTGATGATTCTCCTCCAGTTTCTTATGGTAAGCTTCCTCCAACAGATCCTAAAATTAACAATGTCTACAGTCATTAAAAGTCGGCATAAAAAAATGTCACATTTTAAGTAATGACTCAGGTTTATATGGTAAATTAAAGAACACTAATAATATCCTAATAAAACTCTGGTGTCGCCCACGAAGCTAATCAAATAAGACTCAAAAGTGATGCAAGTAAATCCCAAACTATCAGCCAGTGGCTTGAGCATCACTGCTAATATATTTCAACAGGTTTACGATGTGGCAGTGATCAGCCACCAGAAGCTCAACATGTTAGTTGCTATGCTAACTCAGTTACAAACTAAATCATCATGAATGAACAATTATTATTTAACATTTAATGTACCGTTATGGCCAGAAAATTGACCGACCCAGAATATAAGCCGCACCCTAAATTTTCAATCACTTTCAGAGAAAAAACAATATTCCCAATTAAAATTAGGTTACTTAAATATATAAAATCACTTTCATTGAAAAAACCCACACCATTTACAGTTAGAATGATGTCACTTGGAAATACAAAAGTAAGTTAGTCATACTCAAAATGAGATCACTTGGAAATTAAAAAATGACACACTTAAAATGTGATCAGTGAAAGAATAGGCTAACAATGAGACACTTTGAGAGGAACGAAAGATTATTCATCACACACACTAAATTATTGTTCTCACAATAAAATAAATGTTGATCAACATACTGAAACAAAATCTAACTCGAAATATTTAAGCTCCCTTTACCAAAAGGATATATTGCTGATAGAATGCACTGAAGAAACTAATTTTATTTTGGCAGCCATTATGGCTCAAATATTGTACACACAAATAAGATAGTCATTCTTCATCTATTTTTAAATAACTTTACTTTGCCAACTGTCAAGGTTCATCTGTTTTTAAAAAGTGGTGGCTATTAACTTCGATATATATCGATTTAACATGTGTATCCTATAGGTACAAAATTGAATGTGTGTTATCTAAGAGTGTTATTATAGGCCGCATTAGAGTTTTATGTGAGCTGTTTCTTTGAGAAAATTGCGGCTTATTTTCGGGCCAATAAGGTACTATTAAAGGTAGCTTTCTTTCGATATTCTATGTAATGCTATATATTTTACATCAGTTTGTTGCAGTCCCTGTGCCACAACAAATAGTATATTTTTATTAATATTATTGTCTGTAGTTTTTATTATTTCATTGTGTGGATGAATCCAAAATCTTCTTTGGTTACATCTCATATCTAGAATAGTAATAGAGAACCAAAACTTATGTCAGCACTAAAGTCACTAGATTATATCAATAGATATTAAACAATTCTACAAGCTCGAAGAAAGTGCACTTGTAGATTGATAGAATGAAACTGATTGAAATACCTCCATTTTTTTGTGAAACGTAAGCAACAGCCAATTTATGACTTCAATCACTAACCAGTCCAAGCACAGTTGAGTAGCTTCAGTAGATGAAAGGTCGAAGAGTCCTGCTGTTGGTATGTACCAGACAATTGGTAACTGTGTGTACCCTTACACAGATTTATAATCATTCTGTTGTGTTGGCAAGTAGCCATTAAATATGTCACACTCGGTCTAGGGGAGTATGTGCTTGCCTTAGGGCTCAATGTTCATGGGTTTAAACCCAGTTGAGGTCAAGAGATTTTTCTTGAACTTTAAAAATCTGTAGCAAAACTTCCTTCAGAGAGGAAGTAAAGCCTTCAATCTCATGATGTTGATTGTGGCATGTAAAAGAATCCTGGTAGATATGTGAAAATACCTTTCTCGGCAAAATTAGTAGGCAACAGGGAAACATCAATGAACTCCCTATCCCTAGTACATGGGATTCCTACCAGATAGTGCAGGCAGCACTAACCAGCCGAAGGGCTGAGTGCATTCCCAGCTACGGATGGAGAGAAATCACATCAACCAACTTTCAGGTTGTTGACTTGGCTAGGGTTCCCATTCGTCCCATCTTTCCCGGGACAGTCCCATTTTTTGATCAAATATGCCAGTTTCCCGAATTTATTTCAAATGTCCTTTTTAAGTGCCCTTCCTGAGCAAGAGAGAACACTAGTTGAAATGAAGGATGAAGTATACAAACTGGCGAAAAAGTTAAATTGCAGGAAGGCAGATAAGTTTCTTACCACTACTTTGAGAAATCAGTTGCAAGAGTTAGAAAAGGACATGACATAACAGTTGAAAAGTTTTTAAGCTATGCAGTGGAGTTCTAAGACACCTGCAATTAATATATTCAGGAGTGGTGTACACCATTTCTTGTGCCTCGTCAGTCTATGGATTGGATCAATTTGAAGGGTAAGGAACCTCTAACTTGGAAGAACATACAAGACACATATTCATAAAGATTGTGTCAACAAATTTTACTGTGAATGCAAAGAGAACTTATTTGATAAGTTTGCATGTGTAGAAATTATTGTGAAAGCAAATTTGAAATGTGGAGTGAGCTGAAGGATCAAAGTATCAATGAAAATTGGTGTGAATTGTTTGCATATTTTATAAAGCAGGATATAAATGTTGAGAACCTGAAATGCCAACTTAATTTTTATTTGGCACTGCCAGGATCCAATGAAGCCGTTGAATGTGTTTTTCATTAATAAATGTGATGTGGAGGGACAAAAAAACAACAGTGAAGGCCTTGACCATTGTAAAGACCCATTTTAAAGATTTCTTTTGTACTTAGTTTTATGTCCAAATATCAGAAGAGAGAAAAAACTTCTTGAATAGGTCCATACATCTGATGACTCTTAAAATATAAACTTGACTATTATGTATTTTTTAAAGGTGCAATTTTTCTAGTTCTTTTCTTTTAACACCATGCCTTAATACCTGTTTGGTTATACGCTTAAAATGTCCTTACATGCTAATGGTTTTAGGAATTAGGAAGGCTATATTTAGAGGAAGTGTACTCACATTTGCATGGAGAGTGGTAAACCATTTTGGAAAAACCACCCTCAGTACACCCGACTGAGATTTGAACCTCAATCTCCTCCTCATCAGTGGTATTGTCTACCGCGAGAGTAGCGCCTTCGACTATGCGGCCATTGAAGACGGTTATTTTTTTTAAATCAAGTATGTTTGTGATTTATAATTCTTTTTTAGAGAGGAATTTATTTATTTATTTCAGTATCTTATTTAAAGTGCAACAAATAATAAATAATAGATTTATTTTTGGTTTTCTTAATTTTCAACATGTCCATTTTTTACTAAACGTGTCAGGTTTTTTAAGTAAAAATTTAGTAATTTCCCTATTTAAAAAAAACTACTGTGGAAACCCTAACTTAAGATGAAGAAAACAAGATAAATTTTAAGGAAATGCATTTGTTTGAAAAAGATAGTAAACCATATTGAGGGAGATAAGAGTATCATCCCTCAGTTAAGGTTTAAACTCAGGTCTCTTTAGTCAGAAGAGCTGCTGAGGTTGAAACTCACTTATGCATATAAGATATCTCCTTATTCATTTTATGTGGTCACAAGTGCATGCAATTATACAATGTAATAAATATTCTAATGTAACATGAGTATATCACAGTATTTAAATGAATTATGGATAGCTTGTTTAACATGCACTTTCTAAACCAACTGATTGTATCTGCACACAACTAATTAACTTAATTTTAAAACAGACATGACACCCAGCACTACTACCATTAATTTAGCATTGTTAAAGGATAAGACTCAATTTCACCAATTAACTTTTCTAGCCATAGTGGAATTTAAACTCGGCGCCATTAGCCTGTTGGAGAGAAGCGCTACCAACTAAACTAAGGTAAATATCACACTAAAACTATGTTATTAAATGATCTATCAGTTTAAGTGCAAGATACTTACATAAGGCATTGTAGTCTCATTTCATTCTTTTAAATTAATTTGTATTAGGGCCTACATAAAGAATTGAAAATAAAATTAAATAAAAGAAGTCACCTTCTCGGCTTTTTCCTGAATAAATTTTTGTCGAGCATACTCCTTTCTTCTAAGATGCCTATAAACGTGAAACTCTCCGCTCCCTGCACCGGCACTTGACCCCATGACGTTGCGTACAAAATCTGGGACGTGGGGCGTATTCTTCTCTTTGGGTCTCTCCGGTATTGGTACTATTTTGTCCTGAAAGAATGCAAGCACACCAAATTAATTAATATATTTATATTTATAAACGTAGATAATTTTGAACGAAAATAAAATCCTCAACAGTGATAGCTTATCTTGGTAGCTTCTCAGGGAATAAATAGTATGCAAATATGGTGGGATTTTCTATCTCATATTATTGTAAATTTAATATTTTTTACTCTATACACACAAAAAGAGGAGCAAATTTTCAATGGTAACAACAGATCAAGAACGTGTATAGTTCCTTTATAGATTTATTTCAAACCTTAACATGATTAATTAGGCTATATAAGACACAAAAAAAGTTAGCTGTCCATATACTAAGATTAAAACTCCAAGGCATGAGTTTGTGACCAAGTGGGCGCTGTCTTAAGCAATAACAGTGCTAACAATTGTGGATGGAAGGTATCATGTGGTCAGCATAGTGAACTCTCCAACTGTTAATCTCAATTTTTTATACCCGTGTTGCTTCTAATTTATTCAAGTAGCTCCTCATTTGTCCTTACAAGGCTGAGTTTGACTCCATCCTAGACCTACTACTTCAGAGAGAAATCTCTGGAAGCGCTGAGGATCGAACCCAGGACCTCCGAATCTGTAGCCAGTAGCTCCAACCACTAGACCACACAGGCGATCACTAATGCTATCTAATAAATAATTTAGAAAATATTTTCTCGACTAACCTATTTCACAGGGTAGGTATTTATTGTGAGATATTAAAGTCAACAGCAACCACACCTTTATAATTAAATAAAATTATATTTTATGCATTTATAATTTTTTTAAATAATCATTCAAGCTTAACCTAACCTTCCAAGTCAATTATAATTCAATTCTAGTAACATTTTTAATGGATCAATGCATTTAGAGACTACTAATATATATATTTTCATGTGTGTATATAGTTATTTCCATGCAAAGTTGTAATTGTAAATATTTTGCCAAGCTAATAATGAGGGTAAATTGCGCCTAGTCGGATATCCTGCCATTGGTTGGTTGTTGGTAGACATTTCTACTTCTAACTAATAGAACTCCTCCTCTCCCTCTTCTTCTTTAGATATAGTCCGCAGCACCCAGTTGGTTCGGTAGAGCCTCTCGGGGTTAATTAAATAATGGTGGGGGTGGAGAACATAGTTGAATAAAGAAATTAAAATTTATTAGGTTGATTCTGAAGTTTTATTTTAAAGAAAAGTTAAGACATTTTATTACATTAGTGGTACATGAAAAGAGAAAAAAAAGTTAATTAGAACTTGAAGTTAGACATAATATGGTTATAGTTGTGATAAATTAGCCAAATGGTGGTCTCCCTTTTCCTCCACCCATCTCTCAACACCCTAAAGCCAACACGAAAAGAACGACTATTTGTACTTCTTAGTGCATCTTCCTAGCTCGTGTGCTAACCGGCAAGTGTGTTACTGCTAACGCTTCCCTTCCACATAGTATCAAAAACAGCCTTCCAAATCTATGAAAACTAAACTACAATATAATTTTGGATGCTTTGCTTTACACTCGTGATCTTGGGCAGAGTACACTAAAATGACAGAGATGTGTACCACCCGCGTTTAATTGTTACATTGAATAACTTAATTTACTAACACATGAAAGGTTAGGTTAAGCTGAAATGGAAAAGTGTCATAGTAATCAAAGTTTAGGTTAAACTGGGTTGGATAAATGTCATAATAATTAATATAAACTAGTTGTGTTACTTCCATATCGCCAATATTATGTTTTTAACTTCTATAATTTAGTAGTTATGGATACTTGTCATCACTTACATCGATTGAAACCGATTGAATTTAAATTTACTATGATGTAAAGTTAATTATTGTTATTAGAGACTGTTTCTATGCCTTCATAAAGACGGTTGATATTATATTCGGGTTTGGGGTATAGTGTAATGGCTGTATCTGAATAGTCCAAGGCTCACTGGTCGAACCCTTGAATTTTAGACTTGATGCAGTCTTGATTATTTTACACTCCTCACACTGTTTATATTGAAGACTACATCAAACTATTTGAATGGCAACAACCTTATTTAAAATGGCGGAAAATATAAGTCAGTGCTCTATCAGACAAAACGATAATACTAAAACAATTGCCAATCAAACACTGCAACCGACACCGCGAAAACAGCGCATGGCTGGTAACCTTCGTATACAAGGTGACCAAGACCTCGAGCAGGGCATGAGAAGGGTGCATAGGCATTCTTCGTGACTTCGTGACACATCTTCACTTGGTCACATGATTGTCAATGCAGCTAACAAGGGCATGAGTCAAGGCGACACCGCATAAGTAGACTATTCGGATTCAGCCAATACACTAAACCCCAAACCCAAATATAATTTCTACCCTCTTTATGAAGGTATAAAAACAGTCTGTAACAACAACAATTAACTTTACTTTGTAGTAAATTTAAATTAAATCAGTTTCACTCGATGTAAGTGATCACAAGTATCCATAACGACTAAATTCCAGAAGTTAAAAACATAATATTGGGGATATGGAAATAACACAATTAGTTTATATTAATTATTATGGCATTTATCCAACCAAGTCTATCCTAACCTTTGATTACCAAAATGGGGGATCGGCGTGGTTCTTCTATCTGTGGCGTGTGTAAAAATTATTTTAAACCTAACGAGGAAAGTATTTTCTGTGATGGAAAATGTGCAATGTGGTTTTACAAAACCTGCGCTACAGTAGGCAAAAGAAAATGTATCTTTTTGGTAAATAAAATAAAGACTAAATGGTTCTGTGAGAGATGTGGAAATGATGGTGCAGCTGCAACAATTAACACAGGCAGTGCAACAATGAATCCCGACGTTTGTAATGCTCAAATTACCAAGCCAAATTCGGGTGGAAAAAACCTTTACTCGATCGGTCACGTGATGCAGGAGCTAGGAAGAATGAATTGCCAGCTTAACGAACTAAATCATAATAATAAAGTTTTTGCCGATTCAATTTTGAAAATAGAGAATAGTGTGGGTCAGGTTAAACTTGATAACGAGACTGTTAAAAATGAAGTGTGTGTGTGCTTAATGAGCGTAATGAAGAGCTTAAACAGTATATCAGACTCAACAATGTCCTAATTGATGGGATTCCGAAACTGTACAAATAAAATGTGACAGATATGGTTCTTAAGATTGGTGAAAAAAATAGGTGTAAACATAACAGCTAGTGATATTGCTCACTGGCTTCCACTGGAAAGTGGGAAAACCGCCGAATATAATAGTAAAGTTTTTTAGACGAACAGTTAAGGTAGATTTCATGAGTGAGTGAGTGAGAAGGCTAAATTGAGGAACATAAATTCAGTTTCCTTTGTGGATGCACCGGCTCATAACATCTACCTGAATGAGCATCTAACAGCTAGTAACATAAAGAAGTTTGCTGAGGCAAGAAAACAAAGGGATGATGGTAAATTTGAATTTGTCTGGTTCTAGAATGGTCATATTTACAAACGAGAAGAGGAGGAGAAACCAGCTGTTCTGTACAACAAAGGAAAAAAGTGGGAAGTAAATAGAAATGAGAGCACAAACGGTTTTGTTGTGGTTAAAAAAAGACGTTTATGGTTGTTTTTAAATTGACCAGGAATAGTGTATTTTTTGCAAATGGTTTTATGGAGTGTTTATTATTCTTGATTTAAAAGAATTTTTTTTTTTACTACAATTTTCATGTGCTCTACTTGTGGTTTTGTCTCATCTGACACTGGGTATGTACCTTTGTGTTTTACTGTTGTTTTCGTTGCTTTACTGTGGATTCACACGTTTGCTGAAAAACTAGCGCAGAACAGAAACGTGGTCACGTGACACGCTCTAAGCCAATCACAAGATTTCTGCTTAATCGGCGCGAGCTGTTCTGCTGAATTTAAACTATTCTCTACTTTGTCCGCTCTGCTCGAGATGTTAGGCAGAGGAAAACCAATCAAATCTCAAAACCAACCATCTCAAATTAGTGCACATGCACATTTGTCAATGAATGCGCTCTAATGCCAGAAGCTAGCAAACGGCTTCGTTGGCCGTTGTGAGGAGATTTGAAATAACTCGGTAATGTAAAGCGTGTTTATTGATGTATTGGATTGTGCCATGTGTGTAAACAACCATGATCTAAAATAAATGTTTATCCACTAGAAAATAAAATATGTTGATAATCAGCTGTTTTAAAGCATTGCAATGCATCATGGGTCAACTTAAAGTGTGTGAATTACTGTGTAGATTTTGCTTTCTATATTCGGCGAGCGTGTGAAACAAGCTTTAGTCTAAGAAACCGTCATATTGGTAAAAGTAGCTGTCTATTTCTTTATGTTTCTTTTACACACATCTATAAGTTATTTCTGTTTTTTAGTAACAGGGTAATGCTGTCTATTTCTTTATGTTTCTTTTACACACATCTATAAGTTCTTTCTGTTTTTTTAGTAACAGCAACATGTATTTCTATAAACAAATTAGTATAGGCCCTTTTATTGGTTTAAATTATCACAAACATGATAAAAAATGAGATGTTAGATAATTTGACTCAATATGTTAATTGTTTTCCTAAACCCAAACTAAATATAGGCCTATATATATTTTACTTAAACATCAGAAGTGTTACAAATAGGTTGGATGAACTACAGGTGATATAATAAGTATTCTGCCTTTACAACCAGATTTAATTGTACTTACAGAAACGTGGCTTAAATCGTATGAAACTAACTTTTATAATATTAATGGATATACAGGAACCTTTGCCTGTAGGAATGACAGGCAAGGTGGAGGTGTGTGTATGTATATACTGCAAATAACTTTAATTCCAATGTTATGGAAATGGATGAGAGTGGGTTTTATTTTCTAAGAATTGAAATAGATTCATTAAGCCCACCCCTACAGATCAGTATAGGCCTCCAAATACCCCTTTTAATAACTTCCTAGCATATTTTGAAAACATTCTAAACAAATGGGCAGGGAAAAAATGCATAATTATAGGGGACACAAACATTGATACAATGAATGATACAGTATTTAATAACCTGGTAAACAGCTATGGCTTTGACATTTGCAATGAGCTAGCAACCAGAACAACTAAAAACAATTTAAGTACATTAGACCAAATTATTTCTAATGTAGAAGGCCAGGCTCTGTGGGTTTCAAACATTAACAATGGTCTAAGTGATCACAACATTCTAATATTGGAATTGGAATTATATCACGGTGGAGAGGAAAAACAACACTGAAAATCAATGTGTAATTGATTACAATATCTTAGAGCTTGAGCTTAGTGAATCTTTGGGACAAATTAACACCAGCACAAATACAAATATTTTATTTGAGGAACTCATGACAATAGTGCAAAATGCTTTGTTGTTTGCTGAAAGATGGGAGGGTCAAATAATTACAAATAGTGCTCGTTATTCTCATAGGTGTGTTTGGCAAACAGTGAGCTGTTGGAAATGATTAAATTAAGTGATAAAATATATAAACTAGTTAAATTTAACCAAGAAAATACTAACTATAAGAGTGATTATATTTTAGTTAGGAATAATGTAACAGCACTTAAGAAAAGGTTAATCAGAAATTATTTTTCAAAAAAGTTTATAAGTAGTAGTAATAATCCTAAACAATTGTGGCAGGAGATGAATAAGTCCCTTAGTAAAAATTGTAGGGGGCCTAAAGTTAATAATAAAATAGCAAGATTGAAATTTATGAACAAGGAATATAATACAACTTCTGGAATGGCAGATATGCTAAATAATTTTTTTATTAATGTAGGAAATAATCTTGCAATGAATATTCCTGTATATCCTGATAAGTGGACATATTACACTACCACTATAGACTGCTCAATTTCAATTTTCTTAACAGATGTAATGGAAGTAAAAAATATGATAAGAGATCTTAGTAACTCAAAAAGTTTGCCTTTTGAGCACTAAGATTTTTTTGCAGAGTATATCTCTGGTCTATTTAATAAGTAAATAACAGAAGGTAAATTTCCAGAACAGCTGAAAATATAAAAAATTATTCCCGTGTATAAGGGTGGCACTTTGAAATGTGATCCATCAAACTACAGGCATATCTCACTTATTTCTTCCATATCAAAAATATTAGAAAAAATAATGAAAGTTGGATTACTTATGTTTTTAGACAAAATACATTTTTTCAAACACCCCCAATATGGATTTAGGGGGAAATCTGATAGAGGAAAATTTTTTAAAACTATAGCAGAGAATATTCAAACAGACCTAAATTTGTTATACCATTGGTTAAGAGTCAATAAACTGTCGCTGAATCTTGAAAAGTCTAACTATGTCATTTTTACTAGACCGGGAAACAAAGATAGAAAGAATATAGATACCTGTAATTACCAGACAAGCTTTGGGAATAACATACTGAAACAAGTATTAAAGCAAAATATCTCAGTCTGACCAATGACAGCTCACTATCTTGGAGCCCACATATAAACCATGTCACAAAAATAAATTAGGGGTCCAGTTGAGGTGCTAAAGAAACTCTCCTACTAATTCACTCTGAAGGTGTTAAAGCCCATCTACCTTGCTCTGATTAACTCGCACTTGTCCTACTTAAATGTAATATGAGGTAATACTTTTAAAAGTTATTTAATACCACTAAGAAGACTACAAAACACAGCACTAATAATATTTTTCAGCTGCCCAGCGGAGAGAAAAACGATATTAAGCTTAAAAGGTTGGGTATTTTGAAATTAACAGAAGCTATTTTTTTTTCATATGATTGTTATGGCATATAAACTTGAAACTATTAATAACCTAAAAATTGGGGAATACAAAAACGAGAATTACTCTACAAGAAATTTGAATAATTATTTCCAGAACAGAGTAAATACCACTACATTTGGACTCTAATCAATAAAGATTAAGGGACTAAAATGTATCAATATAGAAAAAAAGATTAAAAAACTTAATATTATTTAAAGGAAGTTAAAGAGGTACATTCTGGAAAATAATTTTGACCAGGTGATAGGTGGGTGAAAAGTTATCTGTAATTTTGTAGCAAATGATGTTATAATTGGAGCAGAATGTGTATGTTTAACGTGTGTATGTGTATGTATACCATACTTGTTTTGTCTTTTGTAAAGGTTTTTTATACTCTTTATGTTTATTTGTAGTTTTACTATCATTGGAGTGTGTGCATCTAAAATAATGTGGCCAGGTGAGGACAAATCATGTATACCCTGTAGTCGATCTCACTTTCCTAAATGTAACAATGGCTCTTTTTACAAACAAATTCTGAATAAATAACTAATTATTATGACACTTTTACATTCTAGCTTAACCAAACCTTTCATGTGTTGCCGGTATGTGAAATGTGCCCAAATAGTTCTAGAACGACCGAAATATAACCCGTCGCTTAGGTGAGTGGAACATTTTATTTTATTTTATTTAAAAGGTTTTTTCCTTCTTTTTTGGTTCAAATCAATTCTAAGAGTTTTTGTGTTTGAAATAATGAAGGCTGATATCTATATTTTAAGCAAGAAATGGCAAAGAATGGGACGGATAAAGCACATTATACGCCAGATAAATTTCTACATCTACTGGCTTTACTTTATATTGGCTGTATCCGAATAGTCTACTTCACGCGCCGTCGACCCTTGACGCTCACTCGATAATTGCATTGGCAATCACGTGATCGAGTGAACAACCGTCCGAATAGTCACGAAGTGAGCCGCTGCACCCTGCACAAGCCCTTGAGACCAAGTGTGACTGCAAGTTACCCTTGACACGCCGTCGATGCGGAGTATGACTGGCAACTGTTTAATTTTTCGTCTGCTAGAGTAATGTGATCTGTGATGTGTAATCTGCTATCTATGATAAAGTATTTTAACTATACCGGTACTGCTCATGTTGTAATGTTTTTTGTGTTGTGTTGGAAATGTCTAGTGAAAAGAAGTGGGTTTGGATATTAAAACGTTGTATTCGTTTTCATTCCCTGATTATAGATGGCGTTTAAAATAGTTTCTAAGATCACGGGTAGGAAGCAGCACTGCAGACTCAAGGGCGTGTAAAGGGTAATTGCCGTTCGAAAAGTCTGTTGCAGTTTTCGATCTCAAGTGGGTGTAAAGTGTAATTTTATCGAGTCTGCATGAAGTCTGCGTCAAGTCAAGTGTACTTGACTATTCGGATACAGCCATTCTCTTTATATTAGGCCTATCCACCTTGACTAATCAAGAGCATGCCTAATGTTAAATAAGAATACTTACAAGATTTTTCATTAGCTTTTCTAATTTTAACCTTTGAAGGTCTGTTGGAGTTTTAGCTATGACTGGTTTACTCTCTTCATTTTCTTCCGAAGACATTATTATAAGACACTTTATTAATCTTTAACCATTAAACTGTCTTTTCTATGTTTCTTTGTCTTTAGACTTATTATTCAAAAATAGAAATAAACTAATAAAAATATGAAAGCACATAGCTAAAAGTGAAAGAATGGGTATCTTGGTGCCAATTAAACTTTTAGATCGCAAATGCACGCGCTGTAGTGGCTGAGCTGTAAACTAATTAACTTGAAGCTTGATGTGATAAGTTAATTTTTTTCTGATAAGATGGTTTGTATTTAGTTAAAAATATGAGTGGAGGAGGCAGAATTGAAGTTTCACTTAAACTTTTATGGATGGCTTGCTCTATACACGATATATTATTAAACTATTTACCGTAAAGTATATTGTGTAAGTGATGATGATAGAGTGGCTGAATCTTAAGTTGAATTAAAATATCATAACCAACGGCACAGCTTTTACTATCAGTTCAGCAACTGTGTTCAGTCCAATTTTATAAAGTTCTATCGTGGTGCTCTAGTATAAGTAATGAAACAATATAATCCACAAATCACCTATTATCATAAAAATTAGGTCGTTTGAAGGATTCTAAAGAGGCTTTTAATTTAAATGTTAACTTATGACCCCCCTCCAACTTTACAAAATCAAGATACCTTGGTTTGAATCCTGACTAGGTCAAAATAATTTGTTTTGAGGGATTGATTTTTTACTTAGTACGGTATATGCCTTACACCATAGTATTGTCGTTTGTGGCCATAACGCCTTTTTTTAGTATAGTCCTATGAGCAAATCGGTGGACTACCGGAAAAAATTCAACACATTCATACATACCTAATCACACTCTTACCTTATAGGGTAGGCCAGAAACTGTGCATTAAGCTCCAAAAACAATTACTCCGTACTTAATCCATCCTCACTAACTTTCTCTACACTTCTCTATCCGTGCATACTTCTTTCGCTTCAAAAACAAGGTTCTTAATGTTGTTGTTTTCACCCAATCAACCACAACATTTAACCGTCTTACATGGCCGACCCCTTCCTTTTTACCCACACACTACTATCATATATTTGCTTCGTCACTCGAGCCATATTCGTCCTCTCAACATGTCCCAACCAACGTAGGCACCTCTCTCACATTGACTTAATGTATTCCCTTTCAAACCGCACTCCTTCAGTACCCACTCGTTACTGACTCTGTCCGTACGAATTTTTCCTTATAATTTTTTTAGAACTCATTCCAAACGCATTCCTCTTGCTCTTGTATTTCTCCTGATAAACTCACGATTCACAGCCATAAAACAACGTTGGCGTTAACACTTTTATATACGTATATCTTTGCCTATTTCAATACTACTTCATTCTTTGAAATTGTCCACATATATCAAACTACTCACTGATAATCATTCACCCATCTGTCAATTTCGCCAAATAACCTTCCATTTCTACTAAACATTCTGCCCAGATACACACAATTATTCACTTATTCTAACAGTTTTCCACTTATACTAAGCTGACGATCATTTCATGATCCATCCTTAACAAAAACTATCACCTTAGTTTTGGAAACATGTATACGAATATCGAGTCCACCTGTCACCATATTAAAACGATTTAATGCATTCTACAAGTCACTTTTATTCACGACCATTAATACGGCATAATATGCATTCAGTAGCACTATCACATTCACATTACCCATTTGTATACCAACCACGTCATCACAATAATCCCTCATACACTTATCCATGAATACATTAAACAACAATGGAAACATAACGCAACCTTGTCTAACACCCTGTTCAATGTCAAATCATTCGCTCAAAGCTTCATCTACCCTAACGCACGCTTTACTCTCATCATACACTGCCAACTAACCATGTATCCACACTAAACTTTTTCAAAACATTCTATAAAATACTCCTATTACACAATAATATTCTTTCTCCAGATCAACAAATGCACAATAAACTTTCTTCCTTACTATCATACATTTCTCAATCAGTTGTTATGATGCAAATATCTAGTCTATGCAAACTGAATTCTGGCGCCTCATTACAGATTACAGATACGTCATCACTATATTGAACATATATGGACCTTGGATATCTCTTGGAAACCTTATTTGAGTTATTAAACTATTTTGAGATGTTTATCTTAAACCCAAATGGCGGTTGTTGTGAATCTATCAGCTAGTAGGTGAATTTATGGAATCATACTACATGCACTATAAATCGATGGAAAATGAGCTATTTAATTTTATTCTTATTTAGCGTGGTGCCTATTTTGACTAGTCCTAATATTTACACAACATATCAAGCTAAACATATCTTCCCAAAAATAGTCTTAATAAAACATGAAGTACGTAATATGTAATATTAAATAGCCCTAGACTATATAGTACTCTCTTTTATCCATAGCTAAACGGTTTTTAAGTAGTTACTTAATGTCATGTATTTATAGCTAGTAATTTCTGTCCATTTTAATTTACAAAAACTTAAAATCCATTGACTACGAAGTTATACTCGTTTAAATCCAACATAAGAACCACAGATCAATTTCCTTTTTACTCATGAAGAAGAATAATCGCAGTTGACTAGTATCGATGTTTACGACCACGCTGAAAACTCTGTGGTTGTAAACATCGATAATAGGTCAACCACGAAAACACGCCTAGTGTTGGTCGATTCGATATTTACTATCGAGTATTTTTATCTATGGTCATGGACAGAGATTATTGTCATGGAGATAAGAGATTGATGGAGATCGCGTTAACTTAATCTGTGATAGATATTATGCGGCCTTTTAAAAATTTTGAGTTCTATTGTAAAAATGTTTATACAAACGAACATTATAATCAATAAAAGTTAGTTATTTTAATTGTAATCTTGATTCTTAAACCTTTGCAAGCTTCACATTATCTACAAAGGTAAGGTTACATTTTCTTGCAGGCCTGGACCTAAGATTTTGAAATACTTCAAGTGTGTTTAGAAATTTAAGAGCTCTACAAATACTAGATTTTCTATTCTTTGTTACTTAACACTATAAAAATATATTGAGATTCTACAAACGGTATCCCCAGTGGCATAACAGATTAAACTTGGACCCCTCCACAAGATTTGTTTCGGGCCCCCTTTTCCAAGTCATCTAACACCTTAATAAATGTAATAAGAAATAATTGATCGCCCTAAATATATATTTAGTACCGCGTCTTACTACCTGTTCAGGTTGTACGCCCCTCTACTAATTACCCTAATGGGTCAGGGATTAGGAAGGTTTAATCAAGAGGAAATGCACCCTAATTTGCCTTGAGAAAGTGTGAAAAGCCATATAGAAAAAACCACCCTCAGTGCACCCAACCAGGATCCAACCCCGATCTCCCCGGTTTTGGCAGTTGAGTCCAATACGAGATTAGTGCATTAGACCACGCGGCCACCGAAGTGGGTCCCTAAATAATTACTAGTTAGCATTCACACCTTATAATGAACTGTTTTAGCCTCAATTTTGTGTTGAGAACATCATCAGTCAGCTTGACTGAATGAAGATAAAAATAATTCTGTGCTATTAAAAACCGAATAAAATAATTGAAATAATACTATAGCTTGGTTAGCCTATAATTTACAACACTTTATGATAAACATATTCAACTATCTAAACTGTCAATAATCAGGACATAAGTTATTTGATTACAATTATTTCCACAAAATTTATAGTAATTTAAAGATTGGGCTCACTGCAGGCCTGGGTGTTTTCCCACTGGGTATTCCTTAAAAAATATAGTACGTTGTAGTGTCCCCCATTGTCTTTTATAGAGTAGGCCTAAATATGTGTGAGAGTTTGCTTAAACATAGGGGCTTAAGTGAGTACATTTTTAACTTTAAAATAGGCCTAATATAAAACATGCCTCTACTATTGGTACTTATGTTCGTGTTCTTGCTATGTCAGTTAATAATAATAATACATTTTCTAAATGTTATGTAACAAAGAAAACATATCTCTTCATTCACACAAAATGTACTATTCCCTGTTCCTTCAATTAAAATTGTTTAAATTGATTTAGTTCATTTATTTGATGTATGCCTATTTAAGTACATTTCACCAATGATACATTTTTTGGTCATGCCAGAGATCGAACCCGGGACTCTTAGTTCAGTTGGCAGACATGCTACCGATTGAGCTAAGGTGGAAGACTGGTTAAAATTGATAATAGTGATTGTTGTGATTAGAATGTACAAATGAAACTTAGCTCTTTTGTCTGCAGCTAACTTGTGTAGTGATGGCACTGCACCGAGGGGCAGGTGACCAGGTCTGTCAGGAGACGACAGAACTACCCCTCACATGTCCTGACAGAAGTTCTTCGTTAACAATACCCACTCACAAGAAGAGACAACCACCCAGAACATTCAGAGAGCGAGCTCGCGCTGTCATTGAGAACTCAAAGTTCCATGTAGGTCCACCATGTGTTTTAATTAAGTCACTAGAATTACAATCTAATTAACTATCACCCTCTATTGCATTAATTACAAAAAATAGAAACTAAACTTTTTTTAGCACAGCATTTTTATACCCCATATGTACCTACTGCTATACTAATGGGAGATGACAGAAGAGGAAGTTTACCTACATTTTACGTGGAGGTAGAGTGAAAAACCATTTAGGAAAACCACCCTCAGTACAACCGACTATGATTCAAACCCTGATATCTCCGTCATTGGTAGTTCAGTCTATTGTGAGAGTGACACCTTATAACATTTGACCACCGAATCGGGTAATAAACAACATCTTTGCTTAATTTATCATAGTCAAACCTACTTATATTGTATCTACTCGTGATACTAAAAGAAAGTGGCCTGTAAATAAATTCATTTTTTAATGATAGCATTGACAACTTTTTATGACTCACCAACTGTTTGCAACTAAATCAATATAACCACTCCTTGATATGACTCTATAAATTCTAATAAGCTGGATGCAATGCCTTTTATCTTTCCCCCTCCTTTTCAAAACCGGTTCTGAGTTAGTAGATTTCTTATTCATAAATTTTGAAAAATGACACCTGGCTATGGAAGTCAAACCCAGGACCCTTTGCTTAGACTGCCAATTCTCTACCATTGAGCTATCCAGGATTTGTCCCTCACTCAAGGTCATTCTTTACTCATAGTGTTAAGGCAAGTCCGTGATGGACGTGTGGAAATCATCAGCTATATATTGAGGGAGCTATCATACCAGTGACTAGGGAGTGGCTTCATGTCGCTGTTAGTACAATTGAAGGGCTTGGGATCAGATAGTCCTAAGCCACATTTCTGAAAGAAAAAAAGAGATATTAGCATCCACGTCTTCCAACACCATCTCTTGTCTATTTGTACAAATACTATTAGATTCTGACAACAGATGGCAGAGCAATACAATAAAGTGTGCTATATATTTGTATGATTTATGGAATTATTCTAAACATGTTCTCCCTTTATCTCAGTTTGAGTGTGATGTGGCATAGGACTGTCTGATCCCAAGCCCTTCAATTTGACACTGTACAAGAACGTGAATAAATGGAGAAAGCTTTGCTAGTCCTGTAAATTAGTTGTACGTAAGCGTATTCTTTCTCCATATTAGATTCACTGTTAAAAGGTTATTCAAGAAAGTAGAATAATAAAGAAAGTGAAGGTGGCCTCTTCTATGGGTCAAACCCAAAGATCAAGTTCAGTTTGAAGAAGCGAATCCAGGGGTAAAATCAAGAGGCAATTGATCTTGTGGGATTGGTGAAATTGATAGTGTTTGCGAATATGCTTCCCAACCAGTTGCTTCAAGATTGATTTTTCACCCTCCATCCAAGCAAGTGCTGAATCTCCTCTTTGTCTGATACAAATTTAATGTTAAACCATCCTAGGCAACGTCTTTAGAATGGATGGTAGATAGTTGTGATGGCTATTTTATTGAACTATTATGAGGACACTAGCGCACAAACACTAAAAAAACAACTAATTGTTTCATGTCTCTTTTATTTCTAGATTGCGATACTAACGTTAGTGATCATTGATCTTATCCTGGTTCTGATTGAGTTGGTCATCGATGCCAGCGCATTAGAGCACTCTAGCCAACTTGAAATGTTGGAGAATGCCCTAAAATACAGCAGTATAACTATTCTATCCATCTTTGTGGTGGAGAACTTATTCACCATATATGTCTTAGGATGGGATTTCTTCAAACATTTTTTGGAAGTTTTTGATTTCACAATTGTCCTGACATCTCTTGTATTGGATATTGTTTTTATGCACAGTCATGCACAGGCTGGGTTTGGACTTCTCATCATCCTCAGACTGTGGAGGATTGTCAGGGTCATTAATGGTGAGTTTCAATACCCTCAAACAAGTTATAAACAACTCCCTTTCATAAAGTTTAGTTTGACTTCAAAGTATGGTAACACTTGGCACTGATGTATCAATCAACTTTTATTCAGTAGGAATTAGCCCCAAAGGGTGCTGATGAGAATTTTTTTAAACGGGAATGGGGTTTAAGAGAAAGAATAGAATAGAATGGTCTAGCATCAAATAATGGAATATTAATTGGGGTTGACCCATCAAAAGAGAATAAAACTTCATAGATTGCATCTTATTTCCAAGCCACTTTATTTTTTTTACTGTGTCTTGTTACCTGTTTGGGTAATACAACACATAGTTTAATTTAGAAGAAAAGTACCCGCTTTTGTGTGAAGGATAGTGAAAAGCCATTTATGATAAACACCCCTCAGTACACCTGACAGGGATTCAAACCTTTATCTCTTTGTCACCGGTAGTCCAGTCTAATGAGGAAGTGACCACGTGTATATCAATTTTTTTTTTAGCACGTTGTCTTACTACCCATTCGGGTTGTACTTTTAAAACATTTGCTGAATAGGAGATATGCTGCAAGCAGATTTAGCTGGCATCATAAAAAACAAGACTTAACTAGAGAAGGAATTGATTAATAGATTATTGTATTAAGCTTCTGGTATTTATCTTATCTAATATTTTATTGTGGTCGGTTTTCACTACTTTTTATTTTTTTAACATTCAAATATTTTGGTGACAAACACAATGATAAAGACTTTTTTAATCTCTTGTTAATTTCCTTTAATGTTATTTATGGTCATAAATTAATAGTCCAGAGTTCTAGTTTGATTAAAAAAAAGACATCAAAGAGCACACTTGACAGTTACTCTACTGCACACGATGATATTCTGCCAAACGTGTTGTGGACTATACTCACATAATTAATGTTTCCTCGACAGATAATGCTTTAGCGCTAGATCCAGCTGGTTTTATTAATGATAGGTCACCAACTAAACTCATGTGCGGCTGCGTTTGTATGGCTGAAATAGCAAAACCCAACTAACTTAACCTTATGGTGAGCAAAATATAGACACTATTGAAAACAACAAAATTTTATATATTATTTCAACTTAAGTGTTTCCTTAATTTGGTAGCAAAGCGTTGAGGGTGGTATGATTGTTATCCCTATTTTGTACTAAAACAATGGGGTGATTGTGTGTAATGAGTGTTTTTGTAAATCATACAACACATTTTTCTGGATTGCCCGCTAAATTATATTCTCAAAGTTAGTATTTGAGCTTTTACTAGCTATAGTCGACGCCAAAGCTCTCATAAACTGCCGAGTAATGATCTAGTTTAAGGAACTTGTCAATGCTTGGCATCCCTTATATACAAACAATAAAAAGAAAAATTGGACCAATATTATTTTATTTGTTTGAAATTAAAGGAATGGGTCTTTAAGATAACTTATTTCAAGTATTATTTATACACTGTATGTACGGAATAGAGTCTGTAACATGTCATAATATGTCCTCGAGTAATAAATATAAATGAAATAATAAAAATGACACAAAATCCAGTAAATATGATTGGTGTGTTGCCAGGTATTGTGGTCGCTGTGAGTTCTCAGGCAGAAAGAGAACTGGAGGAAGAGAGGGACTGCAGAGAGAAGCTGGAAACAGAGTTGAAACATTGCAACAACTCACTCAAAAAACAAGCCACTCAGATACAAGCATTGCTCAGTATTCTACACTCGCATAATATAGAAGTTCCGTCTTCTTTGCTGCCTTCAGATACAAATAATGTCACTACGTAGCATTTATCAGCCTCATTGCTACCTTCCAATACAAATAGTTGCTACATAGCATTTAGCAGACTGATTGCTGCCTTACAATACAAATACTGTTGCTATGTAGAATTTAGCAGCCTCATTGCAATACAAATAATGTCGCTATGTAACATTTAGAAGCATCATCGCTGCCTTCATTCGCTATATAGCATTTAGCAGCCTCATTACTGCCCTCTGAGAAAAATACTATCCCTACTTAACAGCCTCATTGTTACTTTCCAATACAAATAGTGTTGCTATGTAGCATTTAGCAGCCTACTTCATTGCTGCCTTCCAATGTAAATACTCTCGCTACATAGCTTTAGTAGTTTGTAAATGAGGGGGTTATTGGGTGAAAACATTGATAATTTAGCGGATCTTTGCCAACTCTTTTATAGCTATTTAGAAAGGTGTACATTTTCTTTCCATAACTATAGCAATAAGGCAACTCGGATACTAAGCACTGTTTTTACAAATAGTGATTTTACTTGTTAAAAGGAATAGGTCTAAGAATAGGAACAATGACTGTACACACATTGATGGGGCAAGTGGAAGAGATTGCGGACTTCATGGGGAGGAGGAAACCAGATGTACTCGGACTCTCAGAGATAAGATGAAGAGGTGAAGAAAGAATTCAGGGTGTACTGGATTGGAAATGAAGGAAGAAGAATTGGAGTGGGAGTGGTGGTGAGACGCGCTAAGGAAGGAAGTAAAGGGAATCAGTGATGGGATAATTAAGTTGAGAATACGAGCAAAGGGTGCGAGCATGAAAATATTGCAGGTATATGCCACACAGGTGGGTTATACCTTTGAGGAGGATGAGTTTGAAGAAGAACTGCAAAAGCATCTGGGTGGGCAGAGAGTAGTGGTAGTAATGGGGGACTTCAATGCACATGTTGGAACGTATAGACGAGGTTATGAGTAAGTACTTGGACCAGATGGCTGGGGAAGCAGGAATGGGAAAGGCGAGAGATCACTGGACATGTGTAAAAGAAATGAGATAATGGTGGAGAACTCAAGGTTTAAGAAAAAGGAAAGACACAAGGTGACCTGGTACAGTACTGATTGGTCAAGGTAGTCTGTTGTGGAAAAATTGCTATGAAAAAACATCATGGATGTAAAGGTAATTCTATCAGAGGCCTTAAGCAGTGACCATTCATTGGTTGTTGATGACAAATCTTAAAGTAAAGAAGGAAAAGAGGGTGGTTGAGAATCAGGAAAGAAGGATAAGGGAATGGAAATTGAAAGAGAAAGATTATAGAAAGGAGTTCTAGAAGAGATTACAGGACAATGTACCAAGGAATGTGCTGGGGACAGGGGAAGAAGAATGGAGAACATTCAGAAACTTAATGGTGGGGCAGTGGAGGAAGTCTGTGAAGGACAAGCAACAAGAAGAAATGGAAGGAAACCCCTTGATAGAATGAAGGAAAGAGAGAAGCAGTGGACAAGGGAGGCAAAGGTGATGTACAAAGCTGGAAAGAGGGAAGCAAACAAGATGGTGAGGAAGGAAAAAAGAAGCTGGATGAATAATGGAAGCGGATAGCGAGGGGAGTAAAAAAATGCTGTATAAAATGGCTAAGAGTAGAAGAAGGAACAGGGAATAGAGTTTGGTAATGTTTGACAAGAATGGAAATGAGGTGGATAGAAAAGAAAAGCTTAAGGAGATATGGAAGGAGCATTTTGATGAGTTTCTGAATGTAAAGGGGAGCAGTGAGAAGTAGAAGGTA
>CABFWB010001929.1:88603-107517 GCA_902151455.1 Timema bartmani | reverse complement strand
GGATAAGCATAGGATACAGGCTACGAGTGACTAAGAAGGACATGATGAGAGAGAGTGAGTGAAGGAGGAACCCCTGCAGGGTAGGATAGAGAAGGTGGGATTGAAGTGGTATGGATATGTGAAGCGGATGGAAGAGGGGAGGATGTCCAAAATGGAGGTGGCGAGCAGGAGACCAAGAGGAAGACCCAGGGACAGGTGGACAAACGGAGTGCAGAGGAGTGTGAAGAGGTGAGGAGTGGATTTAGCCAGAAAGGTGGTGGGGAACAGAAGTAAATGGAGAGGCTTATGTCCAAGGCAAACCTTATCAGTGGTAGGAAACTGTGATGATAATAATGCAAATGTGTGATTTACCAATACTTTAGTATTTTATTGGACTGAATTTTTTTAGCTGGCCATTTAGAGAACTTTCTAATTCTAGCATAGCTTAAAAGCAGGGATAGCCAGAACTGATTAGAGTTGTTCTCCAGGTAAGCTCTGGTTATCCATCCTAGCTTTAACCAGGATCTTAGCGTAAAACTTTATTCCAAATAATAATTCTACCATACAAATGTTAACATAATTTTCTTCCAAAGAAATTTGAGTACTTAAAATTAGTTGCTAGACAAAATGCCTGTACTGACTATTAGTGATTTAAATAATGTAACATCAGAAATGGGCGATCAACTAGCGGGGGCGATCTACACATATAACACAAGGAAATTCAAAGCAGGTTTCCAAATCTAACAGGATCACTTTTAAATAGATTTACTCTTGATTTTAATTCACAATGTCGAATACTTCTATTTTGTTTGACCTAGGATTAGGAACAAGGTTGTCCTAACAAGAGTTGGAGTACAAGGAGTACATAAAATAGTACAGCAAGTATGTCAAACTCATTTGATTAAAAATACTGAAGGGACCATATTGTAAAATAAAATCAATGTTTTAATATTATTAAGTAAAAAAGAATTCCAATCTAGTACCTTATTTCTAAAAAAAAATAAGAGGTAGGCCCCTTTATGAAACAATAAAAAAAATTGCAGCGCTGTGATTGGCGGTCTTAAAACCTTAATAAATGTTGACAAATGTGTGTTTGTAAGTAGAGACCTTTATTTTATTTTAATGTGAGAAGAAAACTGTTAACATCATATGTATTTGGTGCGCAAGTTTTACATGCCTGTAATAGAGAAAGGAAGAACGAGATGGAATGCTCATGTAATGAGGGAAGAGACTGCAAGGGAAACTAAGAAATAGATGAGATGAGCAGATAACAGCAAGTGAGAAAAGTAGTGGAAGGAAGAATAAGGCATTTTTCTAAATTTACCTGGCCATATGCTGTAAACTGTAGATGTTTATTTTTTGTATGTACCAAGACCTAATATAATTCACCGGTTCTTATCACTTGGAAATAAAACAAAGGTTCTGCTACAGATACATTGGACCTTTGCCTCAGGATTTTTTATTAGTTCTACCAAACTAAAAGATAAATAAGATAGGTGTGTTTAGTGCATTTAAAATAGCCCTTGTTCACACAGACAAGAATTAATAAAATAGATATTTTCTTACAAAAGTTTTTATTGTAAGCATGTTGTTGCACTTTTTTTTATGGATCACAAATTATTGTTTTACATTTTGTTATTAATATTCTTATTTTAATGGACCGAATTGTTTTAAAATTGAGTTATCACTTTTGATTTACATTTGATTAAATCAGGGATTTTAACATAGTAATTAGTTTAATTTTATAAACACATAACATTTACAAAAAAAACACTTCTGAAATCAAAATCCCTTGCACTGATAAACCATTTTATTATAAAAAATTGCATTTGATCAGTGTGTTAATCCAATACTCAGCACTAGCTTTGGAGCCAGATTATTTGTTCTAAATCTATTAAGTTTTGGGTTTGAGAATATTTTCTAGTAACTGTTAGAGAAAATGTTTATTTGAACACACACACACACAAATGTTTATAGCTCATTCAAAAATAGTATTTTCCATCTATGTTTAGTACTTAAAGGGAACAGTATTCTAGTTTTGTATGTTGTACTTACAAAGTTATATATATTTTATTATCAGTGTACTGATTATATGGTTTTATATTACATTTATTTATTATCAATGTATTTTTTATTTATTTCAACGGTATGTGCTATATCTATGTATCTTGGGGTCTAAAAAAACAGTAACACACAAAACTTTTAAACACTTATCAATTAAAAAAATGTTTGCCATTATAATTAAGTTGCTTACTATTACAGGCTAGAATGGGAATACTTGAGATAAAGGATCATGTACTGAGGGTGTTGGAGTACATGAGATAATAGAGAAAGCAAGGGTGAGATGATATGGACATGTAATGAGGATGGAAAAGGAGAGCAAACCCAAGAGAATGATGTAGATGAAATATGTAGGAAAAAGCCCCTGCAAGGGAGACCAATAAAGAGATGGGAAAAGCAGATAACAGTGAGGAAGAGGAAAAAAATAGTGGAAGGACAGGAAGATGGATGCATTTTACTAAACAGACTGGAAACAGTTATGCTAAAGATGATAAGCTACAGTTCATATAAAATGTGATTTTTTTAAGGCAATTTGAATTGATAATTAGTTTCCGTTTGACGACAAGCATTGCTATCGACTATTCTGACAGTGGCAAAGACTCTGCTAAATCCAAGAGTGATAAACAATCGACTGAGAAGAAACTCCCCTCCCTGGACAAAGGACTGGCACACGAGAACACAGTGTCTCGGTCGGAGACAACACTCCCCCACAGCGTCGAGCGACAATCATCTTCAGAGATCATCCTACATAACCTCTGTTTGGACCAGCGCCTCACAAACATCTCAGAGACAACAGACGGAGGAATGTCGGAAATGGACAACTCTTCGTCTGACTGAGAGTTGTCGATAGGTGTCATGTCACTCCAGTGGAAACTCAGGACTAAGGAGTTGAACTTGTTGAGTAGCTCCTCGAGGGAACTATCATCCAGGCCAGTCTCATTATTGCTGGCTTTCCTCGGTGCATGGGGCGGATCTAGGGGTGGATCCAGCCCGAGACATGATGCCAGACGTCTCCTCAGACTATGGAGAAAGTTTCTGCTCCGGGTCATCCCGAATGGATGGCGGATCATGTTGTATTGATCAAAACTAGGTTCATGGATATCTGGAACGATAGTGGAGCGTGACGATTCTCTTCTCACCACATAGTCACTTTCAGGACTTTGGATACATCTAGTACCTTGGATGAAATAGAGAAGGGAAGATATTAAATTCGGCAGTGTGCTCTAGTTTGTTGAAAAATAGCACAAATAGAACAAAATAAACCTGATTGGTGCTAGAGAGGCCATGGGAATGTTTTTTTTAGGAGCACCTGTCACCAGGAGAAATAGGATTAGGAATAAAGATGTTCAGGCAAGATTGGGTGGGGGTACATGGAGTCCTTACGATGGGCATGTAATGAGGATAGAAAAGGAGAGCATACTAAGGAGAGTAATGGAGATAAATTATGAAGGAAAAGACTGCAAGGGAGACCAAGAAAGAGATAGAAGTAGCAGATGACAGCAAATGTGTCAGTGAGAGGAGAAGAATTGTGGAAAAACAGAGGAGGTTGGAGGTATTTTACTATAAACTGACCTAATCATAGACTTGAAACATTATTATTATTAGCACCGCGTCTTACTACCCGTTCGGGCTATACGCACTTACGCTAATGTGTAATGGCAGGGTGATTGTGAGATGAAATGGAGGACCTACAGTTTAACGTGGAATCCGAACCACGGTGGAAGCCTGGCATTCCTCACATTCACAAGTTGTGATTAATCCACGTCTTGTCATAGGTGAAGGAAGGGCTTGGCAATCAGATAAATCCATGCTGGGACTGAGGATTGAACCCCTGACTTCCAGCACAGACGTCTGACACCTTACTCATAGGCCGCCAGGTTACTGACTTGAAATAGTTTAAGATAAAGATTATATGGGTGGAATTACCAGTAAAGTCTTTTAACTTGATCTCAAATTCTTGTCTACATAAGTCATTAACTCATTCCAGATTATGGATGTTTTAAATAGAGCCAAAATATTGGAGGTTACTATTTCTTCAACTCTGCTCAACCCCAAGAACTGAAGTTTTAAAAGTAATTAAGGTAACAATTTGGTAAATTTCTGTTTCAATTAAGTCTTCTTTTAAAATAAAAAATGGTAACAATTCAATTTTTCAAGTCATTTCTGAAATAATTATTATTGATAGCCAAATGAACTCTGATCAAATGAAAACAAGGTCACGTGAGTAAGCGGTAACAACCAATGTTCTTCAAGAGACAACTATTGCCTTTTTGTCCAGTGGTAGCAGTGTAGAGTGTGAACTGTGTTCCTGTTTTCAGTGTAAAAACAATGTTGTGTTTGTTCTTATCACTCTTTCCTCTACCTTCATATAAAGACAGGTAGAATCCTTTAATTATCGAATATGAATCTTTAAAAATGAGATTAGAGGGAAAATATTTAATTTTAGAAAAGTTGTTTAAGTGCCGGTACAACTGTCAAATGATATTTGGTTTGTCGTGTATATTATTTATAAACAGCAAAGAAATTTTTTTTTGGTAAATTAATTATATTAATATAATTTTGTCTTCTTAATATTTTGGAACTCTTCCAATAATATAAGTCTATATAATTCCTTTTATTAATTGATTAAAATATTGTTATTTGAAGTCAAAGTCTTCATAAATATACCAAAGATTTTTTTTTTAGATTCTTACAAATCTCGAATCTCTCAGATACCATAGGAACTAAGGATTCGAACATTCCATCTATAGTATAATGTTATGAACAATTTACTTATTTTACTCATTTCCACTATGGCGCAGCTTAAATGATAGTGCCATATTGAATCTCATAAATACAAAACTAAGATTTCACGGTAAAGTATTGCACTTCAAAGAGTGGAAAGGAATTCTCCATAAGTTTCATTAAAAACTAAAAAAATTGCTCATGGAAACTTTATAAATATTTCTTCGTTGGGTGTCACATATTTTAACTTTAACACCAACAGTTAATCTTAACTCTATTGTGAACTATTAAGCTTACACAACAAAGGTTAGTTCTTATGTGTTTCCCATAGAACCGGAGCAGTGCCCACTGAGTTTGGTATAAAACACATGTACTAGGGAAGTCCTGGAATTGCTAGTTCCCGCATTGAAGCAAGAGAGAAAGTGCATACATATCCTGCCTTACAAGGATACTTGACATTCCACGACGACACGGGAACAATGGCTTTACTTTCCCTCCAAAGAACGTTGTGTTGTGGATTTTCATCCCTCCGTAAAATCTGTCAACCAAGGCCAGGTTTGAAACTATGAACGTCGGGACTTGAGGCAAGCACTCTACGCCAAGAGTACCGAGGCTAGTACATAACTATTACTAAAATATATTATTGAATTGCATTATATTTCACAAACCTACCTTGCGTGGGATACATCGGAGACTGTTGCCGAGAAGAATTCATGTTTGGTCTATCTTCAGGAGAAGAATCTACAGCGGAGCTTTCAAAAGACTCGACACTGGGATCATATGTGACTATCAACTCCTCACGATCTATATACAAAGTTAGGATTAGTTTCAGTCATCGAGTAACACCGGTCAAATGACAATAACAAACCAATTTTATTATCATTCTTTTCATACATACCACATTTTACTGTATACTCGAGTCAATATGCAAATGTGCTAAATACACCAAAATGTTTGGGATAAGGAAGGTTGATTTAATAGTAAGTTACCTACATTTGCATTGAGAGAGTGACTGAATAACTATCTAGGAAAATCCACCTTTGGTACACCCAACCGTGATTTGAACCCCAATCACCCCGTCATCATCAGTCTAGTCTAATGCGAGAGTAGAGTGACGTCTTATGGGTATCACACGCAGTAAGTCAGAACTGACAGTTCAGATTGATCAGCTAAAACTTAGGGTTGGCCTGATCGTATGTGGAGCCCTATATACCAGGGTATCCGTACCCTCTGGGGGTATGAAACTTGTTATCCGAATAAAAAAAAAAGTTATCTATACAGATTGTGCATTTGTGATTTGCCTTTAGTCTATAAATAGATATTATAAAATCCCTATTATTTTCTTTCAAATGTTTTGTTCCTAGCTATCCATATGTAAAGTAAGGCCAATATATTGACATCTTTTGAAGTTATACTGTTACTTAATAGGACTGGTGATGATTTTGACAGTCTTTCAAAGGGGTATGGGTACATATTGGGCAATCCATTGTCTATAATAGTAAAAAGGCTAAGAACTCCCTCCTTTAGACCATTTGACCACTGAAGCATATTTATTTATTTATTTAGCACCACGTCCTAACTACCCGTTCAGGTTATATGCTAAGCATGTATAGAAGTGAAGATTGCGAAGACCTATTTTCAAAACAATTGTCTGGTAATTTTGTCTCTTAATCTAGAATACGAGGTTCTAATTGTTTTGAATGCGACCCATGCTTGGGTGCAGTTTTATACAACATAAATTTGAAGTGAATTCTGGAATAGCTGGACATGCTGATCATATTAAAAATAAAAGTAATTCACCTTTAGCGATCTTAGGAGTGTTTTCCCTGATTGTAAGGAAGTTGAGGTACTCGCTGTCAGCTAGATTGTGAGTTTGACTCGTCGTCCTTCGCCGTTGTTTGATATTACAGCTGAACAAAGAATATTACGATAGGGCTGTATATTCTAGTTTAATAATTTTTTGTGTTACAATTTTTTTATTTAAAAAAAGTCTTAATGTTTTATTTAATATTAAGTTTTTTTTACTTAAAGATGCTGACAATATCGCATTTCCTGGAATGCAACCCTCTCAATATTTTCAACTTTTAATGTAGCCCTTATGTCCAAACAAATTTGACATGCCTGCGCCAAGTCAACTATAATTTGTTCCATAAGTACATTCCTATTTTCATAGGTAGAGCAGATATTCCTTATCAAATTTTACTTTTTACATTCAATACTGTTTCCAGCCTGTGCTCCGGGTCAGTTTTTTAGTCAAGTAATATATTTTCCACCACCAGCTTACTAGACCTGTTGTAGCTTCATATGCCTTATAATATAACAAGACTAGGACAAACACACCATCCAGTCCCCGGCCGTTAATTTATCAATGTGAAAGGGTAAACCCACATTTCACCAATGTTTTTGTTGAATGTACTATAATATTATTAATAATAAGTGACAATTATAGATGTGACTTGAAAGTATATTCAGTATCATTAGTTGTCTAATTAGGCTCTTCCTATGAAAAATGGACTGTAAAAATTGTATATGAAACAAAGTTGTCTAAATATACTGTCTTTGCGCTTGATAAACAATTTCACTATAGAATAATTTCCTGCATTAACAAGTGAGAGGTGGGTGGTCTGCGGGGGAATCAAGTGGTCCCGCTGTTGGGAAAAGATTGAGAAACACTGCCTTAGATCATACAGCTACTGAAGCAGGTCATCATTCATGTTGTAAGCTATAGTTAAGATACACTTTTACTAATGATAAAACAATTGAAGGGTACAGGGGAAATATTCACAAAACACATTTTATATATCAAGCAACATAAGGACCCCAAGCAAATATTTAAAAATGTAATTATTGATTTAAATATGACAGACACCTCTTTTAACCATAATCTAAAGTGCATTTAGAATGTTCTCATGATTGTCTAACAGATGGTAGCACAAACTCACTTTTTAAATGAGATGCAAAATGATGGCCGAAATATGCAAAACAAAACCAAGGTCAGGTTCTTGTTGTCACATGACACCACTTTTAACTTTTAAATAGAAAAGGGATGCTCGATTACTTGATTTTTACCAATCTCAACAAAGTATCTCGATTACCATATTATTATGAAGATATAACAATTTTAAGCAATTTTTTAAAAGGAATTATATAGACTTGGATCTGACACCTTAGCTCGGTCATTAGCGTGTCTGCCTACTGAGCTAAGGGTCACGGGTTCGATTCCCGGCATGGGCGAAAAATGTATCATTGGTGAAAATATGGGTTTACCCTTTCACAGTGATAAATTAAGGGCCGGGGACTGGATGTTGTTAGATAAAGTTAGATTACAATGCATATGAAGCTACGACAGGTCTAGCAAGCCGGTAGTGGAAAATATATGGCTTGAATAAGAAACTGACCCAGGCCAGAGGCTGGAAACAGTAATGGATGTAAAAAATTTGTATACAAACTCTTGTAGTAGAAGAGTAACAAAATCATAAAAAAAGACAAAATTGTATGAATATAACTAAACTAAGAAACAAAGTGTTATCTTTGTTCTTAATGACAGAATAGACATAAAAACCAAAATATAATTCGTCAATGGCACCAAACCATACTAAACAACTTATTTTGAATTTAATTTTAAATATTTTCAATAATTATACTAAAATTGTACATTTTTAAGGATTAAAGTACTCAAATTTGTGTTTGAGAAATATACGATTCAACCTATGTCTACTTTAAAATGATCCAATTTGGCATTTTGGTGAAGAGAAATGTTTAGAGAAATAAAATAGGAACACTGTATTATTTTATGCTGCCATCTCTGAATTTACCTCCACTTGTTGATGTAATTTAACCTCTAGTCTGTGTTAGAATATGATCGTAGGCCTGTGCAGAAATGTCATATTTAGTGAGATATATCAAATCTATTCATAACTTGGTACATTTTTCTTCTTCCTTCAAAAAGTTTCAAAAGGCTGGATGTCGAAGTGAACAAGACTTGACCTTAAACTTGGTCATTACGAAGATTCACACATCAGTAGTAACAAGTAAAGGTCCATGACCTGTAGTAAATATTATCATCAAACTACTCACCATAAACAAACTATCATGAAGGTAATTACAAATCCTATCAGAGATAGTGGAATTATCACAAAGTATGTGAAAATATCTGCTTTTCTGATAAAATCTGCTTTCCTGGGTGGATATCCTGAAAAGCGATCAATAACGAAGAGTATTTATTTAAAAAGTTAACTTAGATGCAATTTTATCTTTAGAAGAAATAACTATGTAATACTATCACATGTGTTTTCATACAAAGAAAGAATGACACCAAACGGCTGTTTTAAATTAATTTAATAGAAGTCAAAATCATATATCAAACCAAGTTTTTGCTATAATAATTTTAGATTAGAAATACAAAAGGAGCAAGATACCAACTTTATGATTGAACGCTAAATTTTTTTTAGCACTACCCATTTGAGTTATTTACTTATGTTCTAACTATGCTAATGGGTTTTGGGATGAAGAATGTTGAATTTAGAAGAAGTGTACCCATATTTGCATGGGAAGAGAGAGATTGAGAAACCATTAATGAATAACCACCCTAAGTACACCGGACCGGGATCGACTCACAATCTCTCCATCATCGTCATTCTAGTCTATAGCGAGATTAGTGGCTTAGACAATGTAGCCACAGATCTAGGTACAAGTATTCTTCATTCAGTTATCAACTTATTTCAAATCAATTCAAGCTACTTTTATAGCTCTTTATTGGATGTACTGAGTAGGTTTTTTTCAAATTTATTTGCATCACTCCTTTTCGCAATAATGTGTGTGCATTTCTTGTAAACCATTCTAGTCATCTCTACTTTTTGAAATCATTGATAACCATTATGTTAAATTTACTAATTAAAAAATATTTTTATAGTGGAAATCTCAAAATAGTTAGAAAACTTATTATTTCTGTTTACAATTGAATCACTCGCCTTGTATGCAACCCAAGCTTATAGTGGCAAAACTACACCAGAAAACAGTACTGTATTACACTGTAGTGCACTGCACTGAGTTGACAGTGAAACTATTATAATATAAGATCACATGTCAAGAAGGATCTATTAAATAAGAACTCAGCCCCTGACATTTTTGTTAAAATTACTCATAGCTTAATTTTTTTAAATTTTAGATCACAGGATTATCAAGCGAATTGAAGATGTGTTTGTGAAAGGTGAGTTGAGTTTATTAACATTCTTCTGAAGGGTATTAAATTCCACACTCACCTTGTACATAATTTTTGGATTTAACGAGAACTCTGAACGATGATTTGTTGAAAGCTGGACACAATTCTGTCGGAATAAACTGGATAGTAATTCGATCTGAAGAAATGTTGACTGAATCTTAAAAATAAAATTACAACCTGGTTAGTTTCTCTTGGAAGTAAAGTTTATCTTGATAGAAAGCATTCTTTCCCTTTGTGAAAATGAAAAAACAAAAAACAGGAGTTAAGTGGAAAAAGTGGAGTTGGGATTCCAACTCAAAATGGTGACATTTTCTTTTCATCCAATTCTTGTAGAAAAATATCTCACTCAAGGTTTCATAACTGATTTTAATATTAAATGTGTTTATTTTAATTAGGAAACAAGGAAAATATTAAAACACAATTACTCATTTACTCTATGTTTTCACTCATTACTTAATATAACTTGTCATATTTTACTCATTTTTCAGTGTTTTAAAATATTGTGTTATAGCTATGAATGAAAAGTTTTGTTTTTTTTTAATTCAAGGATTGAGCATTAACTTCTAACTAGATATTACATACTGAATCCTTTAGTGCTCGTGAGACTTGGAGTTTGAAATAATTGCAAAGATATTTCTCAAATCCAAATCTAAAATCCTAGATTTGAAACTCCAAATGCACGCATTCAGTAGAATGAATTATAAAAATGTGTGCAATCAAAGGGGAAAAATCCTCTTTATCTTTTAACACTTCAAATATGACAAATATATAAATCAATATTTATTGTCACCCAATTTATCAAATTTATTTAATGTGTGATGCTTTTTTTTATCCGAGCTATTTAATATGCACTTTCTGAACCAACTGATTATATCAGCACATTACTCATAAACTAACCTTTCTCTAGAACGACAACAACCAATCCTCCAGCCGTTAGTTCTTCAGTGTTAGAAGAGAAGACACAATACCAGGAATCAAACCCTGGACACCTAGCTCAGTAAGAAGACATGCTATCGATTGAACATTAGTGCTGAACCATGTGCGACACTAATTAACTAAACTAAACAAAGTTTTTTTTTCCATGAAATTAAAATTTATTTTAATCTATCTCCACTTCTAAAACTAGATAATTAAAGAATATTTATTACTTAGATACTAGTCAAGGTCATAACTACAAGTGATGAAAGTGGGAAACAAGATGCAGTCTAATGGTTTACCTGTTGGAGTTATATTCCTGAGAGTTGGCCATCTTCTAGTTTTAGAGTCCAACCAGACAATAGCGATCACATCATCGGTCCAGTTAGTAAAACCTTTGAATGTTTTATTGACGTCCATAATAGTTACCTACAGTTAATAGAAATAAATTTTAATAAGACTCATTAATAAAATACAACAAAATGTATTAACAGTTTTGAAACTCTGTAAAATAATGTGAGTGAAAGGTAAGAAAGCCAATCTGACAGTCAAGGTTAGGTTAGGTTAGGACTTGATAGGAACATTAAAACCACTATGTTAAGATGGATGTGTGAAGAAATAAAGAAACCTTTTTTTTCTATATAGTATTTACCTAGGTCTCCTTCCTTCCTTATCTCTTACATTACATTAAGTTATTGTATAATATTTCTATACTCTTATCATATATTTCTTAGTAATTAGGCAATTATTTGTTTTTATAGAAGAATAGTTAGCGTGTCTGCCTACCGAGCTAAGGGTTCCAGATTCAATACTCGACATCGCCGAAAAATTTATCATTGATTAAGTGTGGGTTTACCCTTTCACATTGATAAATTAACAGCCGAGGACTGGTTGTTGTGCCTGTCCTAGTCTTAAGTTAGATTATAAGGCATGTTAAGCTACGGCAGGCCTAGCCAACTGATAGTGGAAAATATATGGCTTGAATAAAAAACTGACTCGGGCCATAGGCTGGAAACAGTGATGAATGTAAAAGAATAATAATACATTACAATGAGTGTAATTACCCTCCCATTATTGTGTTATGTCTAATATGCCTAAAATAAAAAGTTTACAATGCAATATTGACCATGCTAACTTTATTGAAACATTAAGAGAAATTGCAAACACAGAGTAAATTATTACTTTATAGGAAGTTTGGCAAAAGGAAAGTCAGATTTTATAATTGATACCCAGTGCTGAATTTAGGCACGGACCACATGGGCCTGGGACCAGGACAGCAAATTTATGGGGGCGACAAATTTTCGTAGATATTTTTTTTTAAATACACGCTGAATCAGATGTAAAATACAGGAAATTTACCAAAACTAAAGGGGAATTTTTACACTGGCAATATATTTTTTGTTCTTTATTTATTGTTTAGTTATTATTTATTTGTATTTTATTCTATTCTTTTTATTTAGTTTAGATGACAAATAGTGTTGAATCTCTTTACCACTTTTAAACAAAATGGTAAAAGAATAACACCTTCATGATCTCTATCCAAATGTTTGTGTCTGCTTGAAGATTTACTTAACACCCCAGCTACAAATTGTTCAGCTGAACAGTCTTTTTCTACTCTTGTAAGAGTTAAAAAATTATCTGTGATCATCACAAACATAGGAAATGTTAAATCCTTGCAATTGAAAATGACATTAGTGTAAAATTGAACTATGAATATGTAATTCTTTCATTTGCTAATGAAAAGCTAGGAGAAAACCTCTCTCGTTGTAGGCTTAGAATGCATCCTCTGTATTCAGTTTAAGAAGACTTTTATCAAAATACACTGCCTTAATATTTCTTTGATGCGCGGTCATAAGGGCTTAAATCACTTTTTGAGCATTTGGCAGATTATGTCGTAGTATTATAGCACCACATCGGAGCTACCAGTTGATATTAAGGTCTTAAGTCAAACTTTCAAAATGGGTTAGCTGTACCAATTGATATTAAAGCCTTAAGTCAAGTTTATAACTTCCTTCCTGGTATTAAGGTCGTAAGTCAACATATGCCCTTAATACCGTTCACTACTTAAATAAATTTTATTGTCAGAAAGCGACAGCAGTGTGGAGGATGTTACTACTCGCACATTAAAGGTAAGACGAGCTAAATCCCCGACTGAGAATGTTAAAAGTGGTCCTTCTAATCTTAAAAAAGATCATGAGCATCCTGTAGATGCCTCCAGTGTAACGAATCCACAGACTAATGATGGTATAGTTTCAAGTGTTGGCGCGAATAATTCCACACGTCCATGGGCTAGGTCTATTCGAAAAGAAAGAAAATTACTGCTAAATACCGGAAAACCATACATTAATGTTAGTGGAAAACAAATACAAGGACGACAAATGAAACAACTAAAGCACTGTAGAAACAAGTGTTTTGTTTTTCTAGAAAATGACATTAGGAAATCAATTTTCAATGAATATTGGAGTATTGGTTCACATGAAGGACGTGTAAATTTTATTGCAAAACACGTTGCAAGCAAAAAACCAGGAAGTAGTAGGCCTAGGAAAGAAAACAGTTTAAAAAACCGAGGAGTAACCAATGAATATTGTTTCGAAATCAAAGGGGAAAGAAAAATAGTCTGTAAGGACTGTTTTTTGAAAACTTTAGATGAACATGAGAAGTTTGTGAAAATGGTTCTACAAAATAAAAAACGGACCATCACAGGAACCCCTCAAGAAGACAGACGTGGTAAAAATCCTCCTAAACACAAAAAAAGTGAAGAAGAATTAGAGAAAATAAGGAGCCACATCCTTTCTTTCCCATCTTATGAAAGTCACTATACAAGACGCACAAACTCCACAAAATATTTACCACCTTATCTGAACCTACAGATCATGTACAATCTCTATGCGGAAAAGGTGGAAAACCCAGCATCGAGAAAAATATATGAAAGAGAATTCCACGCCTTGAAACTCTCATTCAAGAAGCCTCAAGTGGATACATGTCACAAGTGTGACATCTTGAATATGAAATTAAAAATAGCTACTACATCAGGTGACTCTGAAGAAACAACAATTATTGAAAACGAAATGAAAAATCATCAGGAATCCGCAGATTTGGCTTACAAACAAAAGCAAATGATAAAGAAGCTTGTAAAGTAGATAATAGAAAGCAATGTTTTAGTTTTGATCTGCAGCAATGCCTCCCCACTCCTTCTCTTGTTTCGTCTGTTGCTTTCTACAAAAGACAGTTGTGGACCTACAATCTCACTATTCATGACAATGTAACAGGTCAGCCTTACAACCACATGTGGCATGAGGCAACAGCAGGACGAGGAGCAAATGAAATAGCCTCATGTTTGTTTAATCATTTGGGCAAACTTCCTTCTACTATTGAAGAAGTGATTTTTTATTCTGACACTTGCGGAGGTCAGAACAAAAATTCGCATGTAGCTGCAATGTTTATGAAGGCCATGACTGTCTTTCCACATATCAAAATAATAAACCATAAATTTTTGGTTCCAGGCCACACTCATTTGGAGTGTGATGTTGACCACTCAATGATAGAAAAACAAAAAAAAAAAAAAGCTAAAAATCCCAATTTATCATCCTCACGATTGGTTTCAGCTAGTTAGGGGAACCGGAAAGAAAATGCCATTTCAAGTAATTGAAATGAAACAAGAAGAGTTTCTTGATTTTGCAGAGCTTCTCAAGACAGATTTAGTATTAAGGAAGAAGAATTCGGATGGGGACTTATTTTCCTGGCATAATGTTCAGTGGCTTCAGTATACTCAAGACCACGGTACTCTGTTGTACAAGAACTCATTAACAGAAGAAGAACCCTTCAAGTCAATGAGTTTTAGAAGAAGAGGGAGGCCTTCCATAGGACAGGTTCAACAAAAGTACAAGTCCATGGTTCCTATACCTGAGGTAAAGAAAAAGGATCTCATGGATTTACTTCCTCTGATACCACCAGTATTTCACTATTTTTATAGACAACTCCCAACAGATTCTGCTATCCAAGTGGAGGATCCTGACCTTCTGGAAGTTGAACTGGAGTAGTCCCAAATTAAAGAAGTAGAATTTTGAGATTATGTGTTAATTTTGTATTTCTTCATGTATGCCTCTAGTATGTTTTGTAATGTAAAATTAATAAAATTATTCTATACCAAAACTATGGTTTATGTATGTCCTAACATGCTTAAGCGGTTAAATGGTGAAATGTTAAAAAAATTAAATCCTTGTTAATTCCCAGATTGTAATTTTGACTTCGTTAATAAACAACTTTAATACCATATTCAAATGTTGTATTCTAATCTATTTTTTTCCTTCTGGTAAAGAATAAAAATCCCAAATTAAAAAAGAAATGAGTTGCTATTTTATAAGTACTACTTAATTTATTTCTTATAATTATTATTATTGCGTTTGAAATTTTAGTGAAGTCCAAAATACAGAATCAGGAATGATCAGACAAGAAATAAATTTATGCTTCAGATAGACTTACTACTATATTGTTTTATAAAAATAACAATTACAAATAATATCAATAATTAGATTTTACATAATGTTTTGAACTTTGCTTTTGCTCTCCTGAAAAATTCATATTTTTGACTTAAGCCCTAATGACCGCGCATCAAAGATTTATTAACGATTTAATAAATACTCTTTATTGTATTATTTCTTAAAATAGTGAATTTTTTTAAATAATCTAGAAAAAATAATAGTTTGTTTTATTTGTTTTCAATGTATTGTAGAACAAAGGGGCGCAAACATATATTGGTCTCATGGGCGTAGGTGCAGTCAAATCAGAATCTGTTGATACCGGTACTCCCCACCCCCCAAAAAAATATTAAACTCTAACAATTTCTTTGATAACAATTTAAATATTTCCTTAGAAAAACACTATATAAAAGTGTGGATTCACATGACTTCACATTTTGTGACTCTCATTATTTGACAAATTTAAACTATATGTATCAAATAGTTAAATGTTGTCTATCATTATTTTATTTTTATATTTTAACACAGCGTCTTACTACCTGTTCAAGTTATACCCCTATGTACTAATTATACTAATGGGTTTGGTATTAGGAAGGCTTAATTTAGAAGAAATGCACCCACATTTGAGTGGAGACACAATGGAAAACCATCCTCAGTGCACCCGACCAGGATCAAACCCTGATATACCCATCTTCGGCAGTCCAGTCCAACACAAGATTAGCGCGTGTTATACCACGCGGCCACCAAAACGGGTCTCTATCATTATTAATTGTCAAAATTGTCAGTTACAGACCACACCCATTATCACTCAAAAGTGAATCTAGTAATTTAGATATGTTAGATAAATCTTTTGTTATAACAATCCTATTCATTGTTTGTTGAGACACAAGACGAGTGTTATTAGAGCCTAGGACATACAGACTACTGTCCACTGCAACCCACCTTAAACCCCACAGCTAGGATCCTAGCGGAAGCTTCCTAGGTATCCTTAAAGGCGGTAGTCATGCACTTACACTGTAAAGTCGCCTCAGCAATTATCAACGTGTTGTGAAATTTGTAGTGTCGAGAAAATCCACAGAACCAATGTACCGGTACTTGTAGAATTCCTGGAAGAATGAAAGCATACCTTGTCCCACAGAGTGTTGTTGTCAGAAATGTTCCAGTCGCATGTTCCCAGCTGCAAGTCACAGTCCACATGAACGGGAGACTCAATCCCAAATTGCCGTCCTCCAGTGCAATCTAAAAACAACCACATGTGTACCATTGTGACCAGACAACTACAACTTAACAGATTTACCAAACAATCACTACATGGACTTTTTAAACTAAACATTGAAGGGCAAGGCCTACATACTTACTAGAAATCTCTAGGCCTCAAAGTTCACAATTAAAAAACCATAAAACATATAATTATGTAATTTTCAGGGTACATCAATCCCCTTCTTCAGCAGCAGAGAGTAAAACACCAACTGGAATATGGCAGCATGGCTAAAGGTAGATCATGGTTTAATTTAAAATAGCGGTTTAGCACCATTTTTCCTATGTATATGGACTTTTTAAAATTATCGACAAAGCATAGGTGAGCCATCATGTTTTTAAAGTACATGTTATGTTTAATAGGACAGTTATAAACATTGTTATTCTTACATGACTAGCTAACTAACTCTCTGGCCTTAAGAAGCTCGAAAGTTCCTAGCCACCAGAACGTAAGCTTGCCATTCAACCCTATCCTAAGATACCTCCATCCAATCCCTAAGCTGACATCCAACTTCCCTCAAATACATTTCTACATGATCATCCCATCAACATCTCGGTATACTAAAGGCTTCTTCAGATTTGCCAACTAAAATGTTGTGCACTCGTTTGTAATCCCCCATACAAGCCACGTGACCAACCCACCTAAGCCTTGATTATCCTTATTATGTTTTAGGATGCATATAAACTAAAGTTATATATTATGTAACTTTCTCCATTCCCCTGTGTGTTCATCAGTTTTGGCTCCAAATATATTTCTCAGCACTTTGTTCTCAAAACATGATAACACTCCTGCAACTAATTAAGAAACCCTTCCTTAGTGGCTGTCACAAGCAACTTGTGATTATGGTAGAACCTGCTCTCCAGAGCCAACTCAATGGCGCAGGCTTCAGCTCAAGAAGGGTCACTGTCCAAGGTACACTACAGGTCCACCAAGGCTGAATAACCAATTACGAGGATCCTGGTTGGGTGTGTTGAGGGTGGTTTTCATCAAATGGTTTTACCCTCTCCCTCTACACAAATTTGGGTAGACTTCCTCTATATTCAAACTTCCTTCACCTCAACACTTTAGCATAATTAGTCATAGGCCCTAGGTGTATCTAGTCCTAATGGGTAGCAAAAGGAAAAACAATATGGAGATATAATAAACAGCTTGATAGGGATTTAAGAAAAAAGGCATGAAAAGAAGTCACAACACTCTTACCCCCTTCCCAACCATAATCATGATAGTAATAATAATAATAATAATAATCATCATCATCATGTGTTATGTCTTTAGTGACAGGTCCATTCCTTCTGTCAGTGAAAGACCGCCAATGTGGCCTGCCCTCTACCTCCTCCTCCAGCTTCCAGAATTTTTTTCTTTCCGTCAAGTCATCCAATATTTGAATCCTCCTTTAACCTAAGCTACTCTTTCCCTCAACCTTTCCTTCCATGACGTCGTACAGAAGACCATTCCTCCTAAGGATGTGTCTGATCCAGCTTGCTTTGTACCGAAGAATCACATTCAAAATGGTTCTCTTCACACTCAATATTCTTAGGACTTCTTCATTTGTCACCCTGTCTGTTCACCTGATCTTCTCAAGTCTTCTCTAGCACCACATTTCAAAGCTCTCCAAATATTTCTTTTCCATCTCCCTGAAAGTCCAAGTTACTGCTCTATACAGCACGATGATCCAAATGTAGCATTTCATCAGTTTCTTCCTCGGTTCCAAACTTAACTTGCTGGTAAGCAGTAACCTCATCTTGTTGAAAGATTCCTTGACCATGATGATACTTGACCTTCTTTTCTTAGTATAATAGCCATCCTTTGTCAGCAGACTTCCTAGGTACTTGAACTGCTTTATGTTTTCCAACTCCTGGATTCCAATTTTGATTTTCAGTAGCTCTTCATTTTTTAAAATCACCATCACTTTTGACTTCTCAATGTTGATCTCCATGCCATATCTTCTCCCTATCTCCACCAGCCGGTCCATCATTACCTGCAATTTTTTTTCCCCCCAGCAATGCTAGATCATCTTCGTATTTTATTGTGTCAATGTCCTCCTATCCTAAAATTGTCACGTCCCTCCAGGGTTTCTCTGACCAGCCACTATCCATACAAGTTGTCACTCCTCTTCCTATCTCCAAGCTGTTGATCTCTCCATCATTCAGCCTCATCTTCACTCGTCTCAGGTACAGGTTTGCAATCAGCCCTTCAGTCCCAGGTCGCAGGTCGATGGTGTCTGGTCCGGTCCGGTCCGGTCCAGTCCAGTCCAGTCCAGTCCAGTCCAGTCCAGTCC